>JBAJFG010000358.1:600000-844663 GCA_037903475.1 Ancylostoma caninum | reverse complement strand
AAATAAATAAATGATAAATAAATAAATGATTCCTTCCTTACTTTTGATTTTCTGTTATATTGTTTCGTGGCCAGGATTTCCTTTCATGACGAAGTGGATAAGAGCTCATTGTTGTGCTAAAGAATGTTGTAGCCCAGCCGGGTCGTCATACACAACCACCCTTAACGACTGCACTCCTGGTTAAGTCACAGGAGTGCAGGAGGGAGCACGACCATCCTCAGCAGAAAGCTACCCTCGTTTCCACCATAGAAAGATTTACGGTCAATAAATCGCACATCATTAGCTGAATCTTCACTCCCTTCGCTTTCAACATAGCTGTCTTGACAGACCTTCAGGCTAAAATGAGAGCAGCAATGCCAGTTAAAACACGCTCATTAACATAAAAATACACATTTATCGATAAATATAAGAATTCCATGCTGCGTCAAAGATGTTGAGCTAAAAACATGTTTCCACGCATAGATGATGAAACGTCATGAGATGTATAATAATGTAAGTAAAGGTCACAACCCAAAAATGCACTTACAACGATCTATTGCTCCGTTACGTGCATTGATTAATCTGTATAGAAATTCTCGAGACATTCAACGATTCGATAATAATCACAGATAGCAGTGAATAAATCACAAATAATCGCTACACAAATAGTGAGCCGATGTAAGTGAAATGAGATTTAGCCTAAGGAAAACTGGAGGAATTCGGGGGGACATTGCAGTGATTCGAGAATAAAACGCATCGACGAATGGCTCGACATCAGTAGAATGAGACGCACCAGCGTCGAAAGACGAATGAAAAACGAATGATATTCTATCCGAACCAAATATGGAGAGGGCTTTCAAGAAAAATGCGTTACACGATAGTAAGGATGGGAACAGCGGACATAGGGTAACTAGGACGCTTACAACGACGCTTCAATAAAAAATGGATACAAACGTAGAAGTTCAACGTTATTACTCTCTCAGATCTGCCTACTGTTATTTGGCACCCACACGTATGGTCGCGCTTCTGTTGCAATGAGATGCTGTACACGGCCAAGCACTTCCTCAGCCGACTGTCCGTGTGAGACGACATCTGAAAAATGGATTGATTGTTAAAAAGCTGGAAAAGAGAAATTTCACCAAATCAAATCCTCAGGTTCAAATCCTAATTTCGAACAACGATGACTATGCGCCGTTCGAAGCACCTTTACTACTAAGAGCATAGATCTTACCAGGTGTTCTATGAGTGACCGCAGAACATATGGTAGGAGCTACCTGGTCAATTATTGCTACTGTAATCATGAGAATGCAATGATGGCGCAATCTTTTACAAGCTCGCAAGCCATAATTTTAAGCACGACGTCCGAACTGTTGGCTGAAACTTGGATGGCTCGAAAGAATTATAAATTATGTCCTTCCTTTTACCCGAAAACATCAGATCTGATAGGATGGAGCAAAGGTTTTGTCGACTGGTCTTCCAAACATCTATAATCTTCTTCAGATGTAGTGTATCATCGAGGCATGCTAATATCATTGTAGAGCAAATCCTCCCCTCTTTTGCTGTAGGTACATATGGTGTCTATTGCTGTTATTAATTATACGTAAAACTCACAGAAACTTTCATTTTTCCCTACCTCATGTAATTCTCGACTAACACCATAAGCAATTGATTCAAAATATTGCACTCTGTCTAAAGGTGACTACCTGATCTGTTGGCAAACTGATTCCTGCACTCTGCTGGAGGAACGCTTGAAATGCTCAATGTTCTGGTAAAATGCTTCCGACATTTGGCTTGAATCTGAGCAATTCTGCTGGCAAACGATTCATCACGCATCACGTTTTTCAGGAATTTTGCTGCACAGCTCCAAACTTTTCCAGCTCCAGGAAGCTGTTACTTCACATGAAGAATGCCAAACATGACATGAAAAGTGGCGGTCTCACTTTTGCGCCTCGCAGTTCCTTGAGTTCTGCGCATAGCACTCGACGAACATACCCTTGAAATAAGCTACGGTTTTTTATTCATAGAAATTATACCGGTTACCATGAAAATGGCACGGTGGAGTTGAGTAAGAGAGAAAATCGCCGGAAAAACTCGACAGAACATTTGCACCACCTAGCATACATATCTGTACTCAGTTGCATTCAGCTGTTCAACTGCGAAAATGGGTGGATGAACTTGCAACCCCCTCTCCCCCATCCGTAGGCAATTAGGCAATTACCAACTACTGGGAGCTCATGGAAGCTCAATTGTTTCGAATTAATTGCCAGCGCTACTGCGGACTTCTGTTACGCGTACAGTTAGCGCTTCACAATTCACCAAAGAACTGAACATTCAGAGTGTGACCAATGAAAACACGGAAATTGTTTCCGGTACAAAAGTAGGCAAATACCTATTGAAATCATTTGCTTCTTGAATGCGAATGGTCGCTAATTCTGCAGCCTTCAAGTACATCATTCATTCAAGGGCTGAAACTGGATAGGCAAGCAAGCGCTGACTGAGTAGGAACTCAATTTAAATTCAAAATTTGTGGATTAAACATTAGTGCTCGCAAGCCCCTTCTAAAAGACATGATATAACTCCTCCAAAATGTCAAATTCAACCTCAGGTGTTCGCTTTTTTACTCTAGACGTTTCGATGTATCCATCGCATTTTCGGAGTATTACATACGATTTGGGCTATTCTTTGGGGAATTGGGAGGGAATAACAGCATGTGCAGCTTAACCCTCTGGTAGCGCTGGCAATTGCTTCGCAGCATGCGAACTACCAAAACTACGTACCAAGCATGCGAAGTACCAGGTACGAAATCTCCTCATAAAAAAAGCTTCTTCACGTACAGAGCTGGAACTGAGTATTCTAAACTATCTAAAATATTTTTTCTAGCAACCACAAAAAATTTAAGGTAGCCCTCAACCGTCAGCTGTGGATGATTTTGGTCTCTTTTGTTCCCAGATTTTTATTTTCTCAAATTTGTTTTATTTGGTTCCTGTTTTTGTATTTATTCTGGTTTACCTAAATCTCATCATGTGCAGTGCACATGCATTAAATAAATAAAATAAATCAATGCGTAGTGCAACTCTTCGGTAGCGCCGGCACTTGCTTTGCAGCATGCGAAGTAGCAGTAATTAATAGTCACGATCGGCTGAGGTACCCAAGCCTTCCCTGCGCGAAAATGTTATGACAAATCTGTTCACATCCATAATGTAATCTCAACGTCAAAAAAGTTGTTTGAAAATGTCAGCGGTTCCTGCTTTTTCGGACTGACTGCTATTATACTATTCAACAATTTTTTTTGAAGTATATCGGCGTATATTTTTCTCCCAACCGCTCCAACAAATCAATGATCCTTTCACTTGAAATCTATCATGATGACCAGGGAAGTAAGATGCGATTGATTGATTCACTTACGTGTGAACAAATCGCCGAACGTCTGTTCCAGTCGTTGACATCGCTGGTATTGCTGCATGGCCTCGTCCTCATTCATTGAGTGGTCCAATTGCCTCAAACATTAACAATCATTATCGTCTCAAAGCCAAGGACGAACTCGAAAAATAACAAATTCTCACATAATGTGATGATGACTGCTTGGTTTAATGAAAATCGCAATCGGATAGATATTAGCAACCGACTGCAGACGTCGGATTGCATTGCCACTCACATCCAGGATACAATGACGACCCTGAAATTCAAGAACGAGGCGTCTGCGGAGATGTTAGCGTTCAGAAATGAATCGCAAGAAAAGAAGAAGATATAACGTACCTGTTGGGCAACCATTCGCACACTGTCGATGCTCGTTCCGTAAAGGTTATTTTGGAATTGACCTGCTTCAATGAAGAGGTTGTTCTTAACATCATGTTCCATCTGAGCTTTGCTCACGAAGTGGTAATCTCTGCCATCCACTTCGTGCTCACGAGGAGGTCGAGATGTGTCTGTAACACTTCCCTTCAAAAAATTATTTGAAAAAGAAAAACATGCATTTAACCAGCAGATTAATGGGTATAGCTACAGAAAAGCTGCAACGAACATGATTTTGGGTATTGTTTTGAGTATTTGTTTATAAATAATTTCGATCCCTTCACGTGAGAAACTAACTTTACTTTTGGCTTTTAATTTCATTTCCCTCACACTACCCTATGATCAGCGACTGAAACCAGTCACAAAAGTCAGTCAGTTATCTTGTTGTTTCTCTCATGAATAGAACAAAAATGACATGTTGACAAGGCGAACTCACGCGGCACACAGCTACTGAAGCGGTCTGGATTCCTGGTGACGAGTTCATCATTAATTCTGTCCTTTAGCGCTCCAAGGATGATCACTGGTCGAACATAGTTCACTAAAACACATTATTATGCAGGCGAAAATCAACATATCTCAGAAAAGCAAAACCATGACGCTCACATTGTTGTTGGTCCACCACTTGGTAGGAGAAGATAGGATCTTCGGTGACTCCTACTGAAAACACTGAAAATTAGTAGCTCAGAATTAAGTGGAAGCAAAACAGCACAAAAAAAAAGAAAGAAAAAACACTTGGGTTATGGAAACCATGCATTTTTTAGGCACTCTAAACTCAAGCATTGATCAATCCAATCTAGCACGCTACTCACTAAAATCACTATCGCTAGTGTACGAAGTATACGTGATCGTCGTGCCTGTCGCTCCTAATACAAAACAGTAGTCATTAAAGCGATTACGGTCGTTCTATTGATGCCATCCTCTAAGTCATGGACTTAATTACCCATCATTAACGGAGGATAATATTGTAATTGCCGACACTTCACGACTATTCGCAGCTACTTCGCGAAGAAGAAAAACTACTGCAGCTCCGAACCCGTCCAAGTCGTTAAAATTATAGAGCAAAGCCAACTAAACAACAACTCGGAATTTCGAATAAAAGCCAAAAACTGACGTTCTTGGTCGGTGAACTCATTCAGGCGATCTGTGCTCTTCACGAATGGGAATTTCCTCGAGAACGAGAGCTGACTCTTGCTTCCACGTCTGCCTTCCATTCCACTTCCAGCGCTACGTCCAAGTGACATGGATCCGGCATTGAAGTTCACCTAAGAAGATTCTGATTCGTAAGGCTAAGAAATTGCATCAGTTCTCACTAGAAAGAAGCCGCTCTAGTTTACTTTATTCTTATATAGAAAACAACACAAACTCGAACTCAGACTAGATCTCACCTGCTTTCTCCTAGCCCTTTCTCTCTTTTCAATGCGCTTCTTTGATGGAATCACTCCTTCTTGGGTCTCCTCGCCATTTTCCAACACCTGTAGGTGGATTCTTACAACATCAGATGATGAGAAATCAAAAAAGTAAAGTTTTTGAGAGATGGTTTTGTACTAACCTTCTTTGCAGTCCACCAATCATCATCAGAAGTATTCATCACGTGCAATATGTCGCCATACTGGAATGAGATGGATCGATGTGGGATTCCGACCTCCCTCGTGTGGTCGTAGTCGAAGAGAGCTCTAAAGAGGAAAATTGTGACCGGTGAGCACGGGCAATCTCTCAAAAATCACATTGGGAGCATTCTCAACTACTCTACTAGCTCAAAATTAAGAGTAAGTTGAAGAAAATTTATTCGAAAGGCTAGCCACCATCAAATGCACTCCAACCATCATTTTCCAGGCAATCCGCTAAGCAGACAGAAAATTTACAACTGACATTCCAAGACGATCAACAAAAACCGCAAGCACCTTCAGACAGCAGCAGCTGACTCACCTCACGTATAGATCCTTACGCGGAAGCGTTCCACTAGATGTATTCTGCTGAATCATATCATTCCGTAATCGTTCAATCTTTGCTTCGAATTGTTGGTAGTCTGTAAAGAGTTTCAGCGCAAATATTGAGCAAATTTGAACGTTCTAGGTCAAATTCATCCCCTGTGCCTATTTCATTTATTAGAAACGAGCGGCTTTTCACTGAGAGCTGCTGCAAAATATTCCAATAAAACATGAAAAAGGAACAAAACAAAAAAGGTTGAATCAATGCCATACTACTTTCGAAAAAGGTCAAGGGGTGAACCGAAAGGCTGTTTTCAAATGCATATACACGCACTGGCTCTAAATGTGGAAAATTTGCCCTCTGCCGTGGCCCTTCGTCATGGTAAAAAGTTCCCGTTCCCTTCCACGGGTTACTGGAAGTATTTAGGTGAAAAACCTCGAAAAAACTAAAGTTCTGACCTCTGATCTAACAGCTCATGAGAAGTTCTACAAGTAACTTGGAACTGCTGTTCGTTTCGCTTCCTACTGTTTTATGTATAATGGTTTGAAATTACAGAAGTTTCAGCAGCAGAGCAAGTCATGAACCTATGAAATTTTCGAGAAATACGTCGAATCATTTCAGGGCTTGCACAAATGTATGCTAAAACTCTTTAAAATAAGCTGACGGAAAACTAACCATGAGGTCTATACTGCAACGTAAGCGTAACAGGATTCTGTGCATTTTTCAGAGCTTCAGCTGCTTGTGAATGTGTCGCGTTACGAAGAGAGCGGCCGTTCACTTCCAGAAGCACGTCACCCTAATATCATTCATGCTAATGTTGTTTAAAAAAATGCCGACAAAGAAGAGTGTAGGACCAATCGCACATATTCTCTTCGCAGAAACACAGCACGCATGTTACTTACTTTTCTGACATTCCCACTCAGATCAGCCACACCACCTGGCAGTACATAGCTGATATAAATCGGCTCGTTGTCTTCTCCACCAACGATATTGAAACCAAGTCCCTAACAAACGCATTCATACCAGAACGACAATTCAAGGAGAAAGCAAACTGAGGAGAACTCACCTGATTGCCTCGATAAAGTGGCACTGGTCTTGGATCCATGGTTATTGGCACTTGGTGTGGTGCAACTCCTCCTCCAATTGGTGCTTGTGAGCCGTATGCCAAAGCAGTTTGTGAGTCGAATGAGCGGTTGAAATCCTGCATCGAGCTGGCTAGAACAAAAATTTTGATGAGCCACATGCTGTTTTTCGCTTTAAACTGCAACAGAACACGCAAAAGAAAAACTGACATCGTACGGGAGTCGACGCTGGATATTGAGGAGTGGTTGGAACGAACTGACGGCTCGTGGTCTCTTCAACCGTGGCAACGCTGACATTTGGATCTGCCTTCAGCACAAGCAATGTCACTTTGGTGCCAGTTTGCTTCAGCACGTTTACTGCGTACTCATGTGTAACGTTCTCCAAAGCCACATCGTCCACCTTTACGATAAACAAATTTCAAACTGGGAACAGAGTGCAAAAAAATGAAAAAGGGTAAAAGAATCCTAAGAACCTATCGAACATTTGTGCGAACATACCGCAAGAATTCTGTCCCCGACTCCAAGGCGGCCATCATGGTATGCGGCTCCTCCGTCTATGATCTTTGTTACATAAATGTCTGTGTCACCAGGAACGTGCTCGTTTCCAACCCCACCAGCAATTGAGAAACCCAAACCACGTTGACCCTAAATTACGGCTAATAACATCTCAGAGACAAGAGGTTGAGGCCTTCTGCTTTTTGAGGAGCCCAAAAATATACCTTTGGCTCATGAATGTAATCATTAGAGAATAAAAGCTCAGTAGTTATATCAGTTGATTCTAATTGAAGTAGTGAACAAAAATAGAGGTAATTCGTAACTGCGAAGACACCCTTATTTCCAGCTCTAACATCACTTTTAACGTAAAAGTTCATAGCTGAGATATAGATATGCAAATGAAAAGAATAAATGACTAGTAGCATTTCCCAGCCTAATTCAATAAATGTTCATTCATTTCTAAGCACTTCATGATAGCAGATCTTGCCATACCTTATAAAGATCAATAGTTTGTGCCATCCTCGCGCGAGAACTCAGTCCTGCCAACGGTGCTGGTTGATTTAGATGAGACTGTGATCCACTATGAGCTGGTGGAGGTGGCGGTGGATACGAGGGTACACTTGGTGAGTGACCGGTTCTGCAATGAACTTTGTAAGATCATGCAACTTTATAAAAATGACGTTTGTTCGATACCAGTTCTAAAACAACACAAAAGAGCAGTGTAGAACCACCCACCCTTCAAATCCTCGAGAAACGTTCAGAGCTCCCATAGAGGAAGTAAGGTCGCTCCTATTTAGATGGCTTGTCGATCCCATTGCCCCGCTACCAACTGGGATATTCATGTCATCGCGACGTCTTTTCAGGGTCTTAACACAGCAGAAATGAGACAACAACGAAAACAAAAGATAACAGAAAGGGCAAAATCTATTGAAGAGCCTAGACATCAATGGGAACTAAGCAAACGGGTGAAAACCATATTTGAAAAAGAGCTAATTTATTCACCAATTTCACAACATTTCCTGCCGTCTTCAAAGCGTTGACTGCAACTTCATGAGGTACGTTAACACATTCTGTGTTATTCACTTTCAGAATCTTATCGAATTTCCTGTAACAACCATCAGATATGTAGGAAAGAACATGGAAAAGGTAGGTGAAGAAAAAAAAAAGAAAATTAAGAAGGTGAAGCGTTTACAAAAGATACAAAACTCAGCAGAATATCTGTATGGAAAATGGTCGAACCAAAAAAAAATTTTATGACCCACTTCATCCTGCCATCGGCAGCCGCAGCACCACCCATAATAATGTTAGTGACATATATTGAGGTGTCGCCATCTTCCGCGGGCTGGTCAGTTCCTTAAGAGAGGTGGTTATCGTTCATGATGAGGTGTCTCTATTATTTAGAACGGGCTACCCCAAAAAACTGCAACGAACCTCCAGTGATCGAAAAGCCTAGTCCGGTTGTGCCCTTCTCCAAAACGACATCTTCAATTTCCCATGCTCGCCCCATGCTATCGATGATTCCATTGTGCTGGAATATTTATTGCGCTCAAATTGCGACCTGTCTCGAGCGAAGAAAATTAAGGATATGATAAAAAAAAATGGTGCCACAAAGAGTAATATTCCCTCCGAACAAAGGTCGTTCACAAGATATAACAACAGCAATATTTCTGGTCTAAACAAGCACATGACTTGGCACTATTCAATGTCGTATGATATGAGGAAAAGATGGATTAACAGGAAAATTCCACAGGATGACATCAACATTAACGAAGTATAGGTAATTTAAGGCTAAGGAAGAGACATCACGAGTACAAGGAGGATTTTTAGGTGACCAACTGTGATCTCGATACCCTATATATAGCCAAAGATGGATGGAACAAAAAAAAAACAAAATGTAACAAAACTTTGCTCTTTTGTGTTTCGTGAGCTACCAAGCCCTTTCTCAATTGCCACATCCGAGGAGATGGCCCGAAGTTTTCGACAAGTTTAAGGGTAAGCAGTATTCATAGATTCATGGAAAAGTTGGTGCAAAAACGTAAACCATAAAGCGGTGATGAAAGTGACTTCTTTCGGCAAAAAAAAATATTCGAAAGAATTTACACCGCTCCACAGGCTGCAAACGTAATACTAAACGGACGATTTCGTGGAGTTGAGATAAGATTGCAAATGAACAAATACAAAAGAAATCTTGAGAATAGCATGAAATGCAACTATAGAAAAAAATGTCATTCAAAAATATGACAAAAAAAACCAACAACTCGTTAAGAAACAATGACCTACCGTTACTGACTGTTTCTGAAGGCCACCCGGCCCATCAAAAGTACGCGTTGTCGTTTCACTAGTTTGCCAGCTACCATCATTTGTCTGCAAAACCACAGTAATACAACGCATTGAAGAGATAACAATTGAACCCTACTCACACTTGGACCATCTCCACTCACAATTTGGCGGAATCTTTCGTGAACAACATGACTCGATGAATACGACGAGTTTCCGAGACTTCCGAGCCCGTTCTGTAATCCAATTTACTGCTTGTATCAAGAGGTAGCTGACTGCAAGTGCACACACCTCCGCCGTTGCAAGTGGGGCCTTTTGTGTTGGAATAAACGTATGATCAACAACTCGAGTTCCGGTTGTTGTACCAAATGGTGGGTTAGCATCCAAGCGTCGAGCAATCTCTTTTGACTCCGCAATCTTTTGAAAAACGGACTTGCGTTCATTAAGAAGGGTTTCCTCATAGAACTCTTGAAGATCTGAAGAAGACAAAGTGTGTGGAATGAAAGTGTGGCGGATACAAAAAAAAAGATAGTATGAAGAAAACAACTACCTAGTAATGCTTGAAATAAGCTGTTCTTGAAACTTGTTATGACACGCTCAATGGCTATTCGAAGTTCATCATCCCCAGGACGGTTAAGAAGAGCATGATACTCTTCTAATAACTCCAACGCACGATACGCTTCTAAAAGGGAATCAATCAATTCACCTCTATCAGTATTTGAAAGCTATGGAATTTTTAACAAGGCGGATTCCACCAGCTGAGTCTTCTTCTCTTATAGGGCTTTTCTAAAAGTGTTGTTCGCATAATGCGGAAGCTTTGAGGCAAAAAACATTGCGAAAATTTCCACAAACAACATTGTACACCCACCTATTTCAAACAATCTAATTTTGTCCAACTTAATTACTGCTTTGTTGCTTTATTAACAGCTTGGTATGTATTTAAAAGTAATCAAACAGACAACATAAATCTATTATTCCAAGAATCTGCTTTTTTGCATGTTGAATGGCTGGTCCACCCTCAATGACTTCATCCATTCGCGCTACCCCAAGAGGAATGCCCTTTTTCGCAAACGAATGCTAAAGCAAACATTCATGACTTCGGGAGGGAGTGCAACTATTTGTTCTACAATAGACTCTCACCAACATGTAGTAGAGATAAGCTGTTTTTCTACACGCGTAAAAAAATTCTTGTCAAAGATACTGTGAATAGGCGATTGTCTATTCAGATGTCAGGCTCAATGAGTGTTCCGCGAAGGACCGGTCCTGCAGTAATTCTTTTTTGATGCTCAGCTCTCCACAAGATGGAGCACCGAGCAGGAGAAGTCTTCGCTTCCAAGCCACTTTCTTCCAATTTGCACCCGAAATATTTAGAGCAGAAAACGTCGCAATTAAACTAGTGTGAGTGTGGAAGCTATAGCAGCTATTGGACCCCCATAGTATGTGAGTCCCTTCTACTTCTTTTACATGAATATACAGATTGGCATAGAAATAAACTTCTTTGAAGCGATGACATAGGTTCAAGATTCACGTTTTAGTGCTGAGGAATATCGTGCCAAATAAATGCGAAGCAGAAAGGAAAAGAGAAATATGATGTCACCTGCCGAGAACTGAGACCATCATTTTAAAAAATAGCGAATGTGTGTGAGTTAGTGTCTAGTGAGAAATTCGAAGAAAAAAAAACGCTGTATCAACTTCAAAATCCTTCTGTTACGTGGCGAACATGATTAATTGACTATGAAACACATTTAAAAAACTACTTTTGTGTTTTAAAAGGCAAATTATCGATCGGCATTCTTCTTTCGAAAAACATTATTAGGTCGCATAAACTTTTATTGCCTTTTCATTAGGCAATGAGAGGAAAAACACGATCTTACGTCCTTCTGGTGAAGAGGACACTTTTTTTCAAAAATAGATTCATACAGCTCTTCACAAGAGAACAATCAATTATTTCAAACAAGAACATATTTTAAATGGAACTGTAGAAAGAAGGAGCCTGATTATACACTTCAAAAATTCAGAAAAGAGAACAAATGCGCACCAAAACATTTCTAAAGAGTAGAGGTAATTTAATACTGGTACAGATTTTGCATCAGTATTCGTACTAATTCCGCTGAATCCTTGTCATAATGCGAGTTTTCAAAGCTAATAAACACATAATTGGCAGACTATATGCTATGAAATGCGACCTCAAGGAATTCGTCATCATTTATTTGTTCAATGCATTAAAAAATGCATTGAAAAAATAGTTGTTTACGGCTGCATTTATTGACAATTAATGATAATTCTCATATAGGTAAGTGCTGCTTGGAAAACTTCGCACATAATTTTCAACGAAATAGTACACCAGATCAATAAGCGAACACTTGCGGCAGCAGGTATAACTACTAAAAGACAAAGCATCAAAACAGGACGTTCACTTTTCTGCTACCTTACTTTCAGCGAGAATGCTCGGCATCATGCCACTTCTCCAAATCCCATAAAAGAGATCTAGAAGTGAAAAAATCCTCATCCGATGAGGTCAAATAAGCCGTCGATGAGTATTTGGAACGGCTAGATGTGCTTTTCTTTTTTTAGGACATGAAAAAGGAACAACTGTCAAGCAAAGCGCGCAGGGATCGGATATCTGGTTGGAGACCAAGATAAAAATTTCCACGAAAAATATGCATTTTCGCTTATAAATAGTGAAATTAGAGCCTTAGGCAATCTATTCAATGAGATTTTCAAGTTTCGTGCACGTTTTTCTTGACATGGAACACAAACCCGCTACAAATGTCTGTCCACGACCTAACTGTGCACCCAAACGTAGGATACATCAATTCTCAACAGCAAATCTAAAGAAGAGCCCTCTACCTTCGATTCGACAGTGCATAGACGTGAACACGTCATAAAACTGAAGTGGGGGCGCGGAGTTGGCTGTCGGAGTGCGATGGACACGCTTGATAAGCATATCGCATGCGCCTCTACACTGACTTCGCAGTATCGGCGATCGACGATACTTCATGTGATGGAAGGAATCCATGCGTGAATAACATGAAGATCAGGTAAACGACGTAATAGCGGCCCGAATATCCGAGTAATAGCCTGCCAGGGCGCTTTAGTTGCACAACAGAGACAGACAGCCAGTTTTCAGCAGCCGCAAAAGAGAAAGCATCGTCGACTGATTGGTTGTCAATGCTGAGGTTTGCGGTGCACTCGGCAGGTATAGCCGAACAAGCGAAAGTCGCAACGCTGTCATGGTTGGCGTAAAAACAAGAGCAGACAACTGTGATCAAGAAAGCGGCAATGAATTATTACAACAGTGTCATCCCAGGAATGTGGGGACGGCAGGGCTACAACGTGTCGTTGAGGACGGCTAACTGCACAAACTGTTGAACTCAGTCAGCTTCACTCAAAAGCGTCAAAAATGAGCTGTAAGAGGTTATCCTGAGCAAAAAAAAAAGAATGAATGTGATTTCAGTGGCTGCCAGTGAAAATAAGTAAGGATAGAGCCTCAGGTAGGTCAAGTAAAATACTGCTCATTCAAGAAGCACTCAGATAGACGACAAACGATGACTCAGAATTAATTAGTGTTACTCCCAACTTTGAATTTGTGAATGAAATTATCAAAACAACAACTTATTAGTGGTGGTACAACATGGATAAAAATACGATCAAATTACTGTTGATAACAAACATGTGATGGGGAAAACTATGAAAGAAATCATTGAAGGGCAATCCAAGTGGAGCAGAAGTGATATGGAAGTTGAAAAAATCTAACTTATGGGTAAAACTCAAGAAATGATCGATATAGAATAGGAAATTGTATACGCAGAAATTTAATCATTCGATCATACTCAGGAATTCGTTCAATCGTGAAGGCAATAATGGATGATAGCAAACGATGCACGTATAACTAAGTTAGACTTTTTGCATAAGCTTGGAGATTCTCTTGCGTCGTTTGACAAATGATTGAGTGAACCGAGTTTGCCCTTTCCAGCTGCAAGCAAGATTTTTTAAGAGCATAAATGATTACCCCACTTGACCTCAGACATTCGGGACATGAAAAGAACTTCAAAGTTAAACAGGTAAACTAACAATAAACTTGAATAGGTGCAAGTTACCACTGTTCCATATCTGTTTTCATCAACTATCAGCAATTCTCCCCATCTCACGCCACAATAATAAGAAAAAAAAAACAATCGCAGCATCAATACTTCGAGGAAAAAGTGCTGTTCTCAGCATCTTTGCAGATAGAACAGTGCAGAGACAATGTGGATCTCCGCAAGCTACAACAAAAAAATTAATTTGTTTCAAGATAGGAAAGATTAAAGGAAAAATGGCAAATAAGCCAAGAAAAAGCAACACTGTTCAGAAACCTGTGAGTACTATTTATTTATTTATTTATTTATTGCACTCGTGGTGCGCTACAGGTTTCAGTAAAAACAGTTACTCAACAGAAGGTGGAAGTGAAATTGAAGTTAATGAACAGAAAAGAAACCAAACGAAATGCCAACACAAACGTAATTGGGACGAAATCAACACTATTCAAGTACTGTAGCTGTGGGACAGTTTCGTTGGTGCAGGTGCGAGATAGTGCTATGTTGAAAAAAAATCTGGCGAAGATACATATTCCACAGAATTTGGTATATTTTTACTTGGTTAGCGAGGATAAAACGGGTAACGGCCTGGTAACAAATGAGCAGAGGAATTGCAAGCCTTACCTGACGTTGCCCCATGCACCCACATCAGCTAGCAAGGTGTCCTGGTTCTACGGTACTTATGGTATTAGCTCACAGATGGCGCCTGATCTGACATTGTCTGCAATTACGACTTTGCTTGCAGAATGCGTCTGGAAGGATGTTTTAGCGGATGGCAGTGGGGAAACATAAGAATGGGAGAACCACACCATATGAATATCAAAAAAGTGCAAAAAATGAATCGGTTAGCCTAAAAATGGTGAAGTCGTAGTTGCGGACAAAGTCAGATCGGGCGCCCTCTGTGAGCTAATAGACTGTACATTCTTGCATACTAATCCGGAAAAAAACCAACAGAAAAAGATACTCCGGCGAGTCAAGTGGATGTTCGTAGCCTCGAAATAAGAATTCCTTGGTAAAACTCCTACTCACGTAAATTTTATTTTATCCACACATTTCAAGTAAGTGTAGCCAAAGTGTAGCCATCAAGGCTACGATCATCCTGTCAATGTAAGAGAAAGTATAACAAAAAAGTATAAAGACAGAGTATCTTGACTTTCTATTAACTTGTATTTAGCTCTTGGAGTTCATCTGCAAAGATGTTCTCCGATCTAACACTGGAGAGTAAGTCTCAAGCAAAGATAAGCATTATCAGTAAACAAAAAGAAAACAGATACAAAGGTTTAAAAAACGTATTTAATGTCAACCCCATTTCAACTTCAAGATATCTCGCCATAGTTCAGTCGTAAAACAATTAATGCTGTTTTTCGGGCAGCTGTTTATGATCATCGAAACTGCGAACTCTCAAGGCTGGTCGTAATCTGCACATATTGATCGTTTTTCTGCGAATCAACGCACGATCTGGCTAATCTCAAGGACGGTGGCAATGACTCAGCGGGTGGCCCAGCTATACTGGCACTAATCCTGCTATTCTCACCTCCAGAATGGCGGACCGGCATCGTTGTGGTCTAGATTTCCTAGACTACACACTCGCAGTCGCAAGCACAGAAAACTGACGCCCTGAAAGAAAACGACGAGAATAGTGCAGAAACCGGGAACTGCAGGAAACAAGGAGAACAATTGTGAGTTTCTAAATTTCTGCAGCAGAAAAAAAAAAGAACGACAACAATGGAACGGACATAATCGAGAGGCTTTTAGTCATAAACGTTCGCCTGGCAGCGCCAGTTTCCGGTGATTCAGAGAATATTGATTAATTTTATACTCGCAAAGTAAAGAATGAAAGAAGAAAGCAGATAAACGTGCCTAACTCTGAGGCTGGATTCCGCCCTGTCATCGGACCAAATTTGGCCCCTTAGATCTATCCCGCAAGAAAATGTTCAAGAAATAAAGAAGAAAACTAACTGGAACCAACTATCGCACTAAGTGTACAGGAGGGAAAATTAGAGAGTGCTTCTGAGACTTTGTCTGCAATTACAGCTGCGATGTAGTATCGGGCGACTGATTAGCTAGTTCGATCTAATTCTTACACCTTTCCATGACAGTTCTAGTATGTATATGCAGTGTGATCTCTTCAATTTTGATGTTTTCCTACTGTCACCTAGTAAACTTCTTAACAAACACCTCCCGCGGTATTCTTCCATCGCTCTAAACAGTGACCAGCCTGCTGACACCGTGCTGCAGCCGTAATTGCATACAAAGTTACAGGCGCACTCTCTAAGCTACCCGACTACACCTACAGTTGCTGGAATCTGTTCAGATCGGGTTTTTTTTTCTGCATATCTTTTGGCAGAAAGAACCTCGAAGTACAAATCCAGCCACAACGGATAACCCGAACCCAGCCAGTGCTGTTTACAGCTGTTACCTAGTTCAAGTATGAATCACCAAAGGTATTTTGGACAAATGGCAGCAGAAGATGCACGGGGTTTTTGTGGTGTGTGGGAATGCAAACAGATGTGAACAAAACGGAAATTTCGGAACAATTGAGATGGAAAGACTAAAAAGAAATAAAGGGGATAAAGCGGCACTTGAAAGAGACAATTCGATGAAAAACGTGTGCCCAAAATTAATTGCTACGTGATAGCATGAGAAAAGAAACATATGCTGAGATGTTGGACAACAAAGAACGATCACAGAAGAAGCGACAGGAGATTTTGGGCGAAGATGTATGGCTGGGCAGAAGAAAATAATGTGCTTCAAGGCAAACAATGAACCAGAAAGAGGCTGACTAATATGTACTCAGAAGCCTAAGCAAGTGGGTTTTGCAAGGATTGCATGCAAAATGCATGGTTTTCAACTCAAATCTGCATTGGAGTTGCATGGATCGCAAAGACGAATGGGTTCTGCACGAAATTTTAACAGGCCAAGTCGTCCATGACCAAAGAACACGTTGGCGCATGCCACTGTCACGTAAAATCGCTGCAAAACTCGGTTCTGCTTCACTTTTGCAAGGAATGTGCATCGATTATGAGTGATGAATGCAGCTTTCAGCTCAAAACAGAGTTTCTGGGGATCATGAGTGGGTGAGTAGACGTGATCTGTCCTTTTTTTCAGCACCTCGTCATGCCCCGCCCACAAATCAATACCGGGTGAAGTATAGCCACCGGGGGCGGACGAGGGGGTCGTCGTCAGCGAGTGGTGGTTGTCGTCGATTACAGATGAGCGCCGATAAGGACACACCAGCACCACCGGCACACAGGTAGGGGTGGGAGAATGGTCGCGACGCTGCGTCTCTGCGCTCCGGCCGATCCCTGCCCGGATGTCTGCGTGTCTGACCTCTGGCTCACAGACCAACACCACACACACAGCACACCACACCATACACACTCCTCATCTCGTCCGCCGTCGTGCACGACCTCCACCGAGGGTCAAACACACCGCGGTGGCGCCGAGCAGCAGCAGCCGGGGACATAAACACTAGCGGCTAGCCGTCAGGTTCGCTTCCCGGTTGGACAGCTGAGAAACATGACGTGAAATTGCACCCAGCATAAGCAGAGGCCCAAAAAGCCAAGAACAAGTTCATGTACAATGAATCCTACCAGAAAACAACAGCAAGTAAACAAAAACAACGACCCACCACTGAACAATGCACTCTGCAGCATTCTCACCGAAAGGAAAAAAGTGAACATGTTAAAACATGCTGTGAAGAGGGGAGCATGCAAAACTTGTTCTGTCATGTAACACAAGAAAGTAACGCGTCAAAACATGTGCGATGCGACGAGGCAACAAGTCAGAACCTGGGTGCCTGCCGTTTAGCGCAGAAATTGCAATTTCACGCATAAATATCTAACTCTCATCGTTCCTGAAACAGACTATATCGGCACAGTGTGCAAGTGTGCGGTGCAGACGTGTACAGATCGGCTTATCGTGAAGAGGGGAATTCATCTTTCGGCAAATAGTACGCAAAACGGCGATTGATTGTGTCAACCGCCTGAAGGCGTGGCCTAGTGAGAGGAGTTGATAAGGCGGATACAACCACGATAAGAATTCACACGGGAAAAAAATGTGGGAAACAAAAACAAAAACATGGGAAATGACCCGGAATGGCGGTAACTCAACGACTTCCCACACAACACACAGGAATGAGATGAGTCGTCGTCCTTGGCGCCGTGCCATGCTCCGCCCCCAACAACACACCGCTACCTCCTCGATCCTTGACCTTGACTAAATATAGATGTGCGCACGCCGCGATTGTTGCTCATAACTGTTCACGTCGCGAAGAAAATGCCTACATGGGACGAATTTGCCATTTAAATTTCGAGGTCTCACCTGACGTGGACGAGTTAACACTGGCCCTGAAGCTGTCCGAAATAACTCGTCCACAAGCACTTTAACTCCTCGTTTTTGCCCTGAATCAGGTTAAAGGAGCTCGTGTAATTCTGCACTAGTGCACTGGATGCACTCTTGCCAGTTTCTGTAACCAAGCACCAGAGCAAATCGAGGAGACTTGCACTTGTGCGCACTCTCACCAATGAATAACGCTCTCTTGAAAATTATTCCTCTCACTGCAGCCATATGTATTTGTAATGCAAATATCTGGCAGTGACTAATCGTTTTCTCGAATTGCATATTGAAATATGGCGCTATCTAGGAATAATTCATTTTCTGGTAGAAATGAAAAATCTCGTGGTATTAGGTAGCTTTGGGGTCAATTCGAAGAATCTTCCACTCAGCGAGAGTTCAACATTGGGAAGCAGACTCCAAAGATTCTATTGCCTTCCGTAACACCATAAGGTGGGCGAGTGAGAAATTGGCCTAAGAGGTTGTGGAAATCGATTTTTGAAAGTTAAAGAATCGAAAACTGGAACAATGCTTTATTGGTTAATTACTATTTACCCAATCCCACAGGTTCCCTGTAAACTGATCTAAAAAATCAAATGGAGGAGAGCTCACAAGATGTGCAGCTTATGTGTAGTTGCAGTTTCCTTGAAGCCTCATACTATCTAGAGGTGACAGTCGTTCCTGGGCAAATTCTGATGTACCTCCAAATGTTGAACTTTGAACAGGAAAGGGCCGTGCTGCTGAGCTCTGCGATTGGCCAGTCCATCGTATTGACCAATCGGAGTACTGGGCAGCATAGCGCCATCCTGGCTCAAAGTACGAGAATTCGGATGCAAATGTGCTAGGAGAAGGGGGGGGGGAGAGAATCCGTCGTAAAATTTCAGAAAATCATTTATGTAATGTAGAAAAAAATTGCAGCAGATTTCTTTTACCTCATTAGTTTTACTACTACCGTTCTAATTATGATTAATTTATTTTTTTCAAATATAAAAATAAATAATTTCCTCAAGACCTTATTATTAAAATTCCAGCCCACGGTTAGCTGAGACTCTACACCTTGGCAATTACACTGAAGTGCAAAATATAAAGAAATCCAGAATTCAACCATTATTCTGTAAATCTTATTCTAGATAGGGAGAATACTTGTATAGACGAGGCTTGAACGAATCATTGAGAATACCCAGGCTGAATATGTTGACGCTCGTGTTAACTGTGGGTAACTTTGTTGCAGTGTAAGCGTTTACCCTGGGTAATCTCGGCGATGGATCCTGTCACAGGTGCGCAATTTTCCGCGGTAGTAATTGGTATTCACGATTACACACGAAATGTTCAGCAAGGAAGCCGCTGTGTTCCTGCTCTTCGAAACCAGAGCGGAACAAATTTTCCGTAAATCAAGTTGATTTTAATTGATGGGCGGCACCATTAACCCTGAACGTGCGTCCACTACCCTGCTGAAGTATCATTTACAGTACTTAGCGATAGTTATTCTATCCTAGTGCGAGAGTGTGCACTCTCGCCTTCGCTGTCGCATCTGTCATTGAACCAACGATATTACCGCACGCGCGGTGATCGACACCCATTGGTGAGAACAGATGTCGCCAGCTAAACACACACTGACAACCGAACTCTCCCCGGATGTTGCTGGAATTTTTCTGGATCTGAAAATTTTTGAGGATTTTGTAGAGTTATAAAAATTGGAATGAAGTAGCAGGTAACGGAGATGTCTGCTCAAAAGTATCCATAATGTTTTGTTTAAACCCTCTGTCAGCTGTATAGCATGAATTTTTCTTTGCAGTAGAACATTGCCGACAACAAGCAGGTCATCAACTGTTCGCTACGTAGGCACTTTATTGCCCGGGACTGGAGTTGATTTCCGTGCAAGCGCAATATTGCCGAATGGGTGGGCCTAAATAATGGTGGATATTTCGGATGTCCATCATTGAAAGATTATGTGGCCTTCTAGAACTAACGGATGCAGGAAAAATAACTTGAAGTGGTTTGAATTCCGCACTTGGAATACCTCACTCTCGTTCCTAGCATTTCAAGCATCATTTAAGAATTCTTAGTTAAATACACATTTTTGGGCATTATTCCACTTACTCCTACTGAAACTGCAGGAAACGAGGATCGTGAAGGATGAGGGGCGGCGCCGTTGTCGCGTGATTGGTGCATACCTGATATGCCCCTCAGTGTCGATTCATCTTTCGCTTACGCTAGGTGTTGTGTACATTATATTTTGTAAGCCCATAATGGTACCAGACATTTGTTGTGTACATTATATTTTGTAAGCCCATAATGGTACCAGACGCGGAACAGTTGTTCGAATGCACCAATCCCGTGACAGTGGACATCGCACCGTTTTCTCATACCATGCATCCACTGCAAGGAAAGTGAAACTGAGAAAAAGGACCCAGAAATAGGAGTCGCGAACATTTATTTATTTTTATTTATTCAATACACCTCAAGGGTGCGCGCATAACAGAAAAAGAAATCATCACCACACCCATGTAACAAACAGGATCTTCAGAGGCATTAAACTATTGAAGGTTTTGAGCAACCGCGAAGAAAAGCATGTCTAGATAGTGTTCGATCCACGACAGAGGAATAGAAAGGAGCCGTGGCCCAGAAACAGCATCGAAAGGATAATTTTTCCGAGCTGATGTCCGCAGAGTGAGAAGTCTACAAGAGTAGGGCTGCTCCAAGGCATTCATCGGTTTTTGTTGCTCGACAAAAAACATGCTTCCGGAATTATGTGCTATTCGCGACATAAAATCCAACGATGCGCCAATTGACACCATTAATGAAATTATTTGCTGTGTCAAGAGTGCTACCTTGGCGTATTAGTTATCGGTGGTCAAGTTTTTAGTGGAAAAAATTGTTTAAACAGTACTCATCTCAGCAGCATCATTTCCCAAGGGTGCAAATTGAGGCTTCGTTGGGACAATGGTACAAAGATGGGAAAGTGAACCAGGAATCACCCAAGGGAAACTTCTCATTAAAGGCAGCACTGACGGAAATTTTTGTGTTGAAGATTCCGAGGTATATCGGGTTTTTAGAGACGATGAACTCATTGACAACGATGAAGTAGTGTGAAACACGTGAAAAACACAGAAAAAGATGGCGGTATTTCATGTGTGTCCACAGCGCGGACGAGTGTTCCGTGATGGGTCCCGCCACTTGGCGCGGCGGAACGCTAATGTCCAGAGCGGCAGATGTGTCCACGGCAGTATCTTCGCAGGTAGGTGGCCATTCAAGGTGTTCAACTTACTGTTGCGATTGTAGAGCTGCCGGCTACCTGGTAAGCGACCCATTTCAGAAGCGAAAATTTCCGTGAGTGCTGCCTTTAACTGACGGTGACTACTTGTGATGACTCCAGCGTACTGATCGTTTTATTGAGATGTCATTCATCCTTTGATGCCGCTTCTAAAGGCTTTTATGCATTCATTTCCCCAGCAAGAACACCTGTTGCAGGGGGAAAGCGCCGATTTTCACTTGGCATTACTTCGATGACATTCGGGTGGCGGCGCGGCGTACGTGTGTGCATGTGTGTGTTCCGGCACATTTCACAGCAGATGACACATCTATCATACACGCCGCAAGGCTAAACTATACGAAGCGACCGACGGCGACGTAACTCCGCCGAACAATCGCCGCCAGCCCGCTCTTTAGCCGTTCACTGGGGGCAGCTGCAAATAAGCGCAACCATGGCGATTGCCACCGGGCTTTGAATGGAACGCTGAGCAAATAGGAAAGGGTGAAAAAATATGATTGGTGTGTCCATGCGTGAACACACACGCGCGCACGGACATCTGATACATCGGGGGTGACAGCCGGCTGGAAATAATGATGGTGGGGTGGCGTTTTGGTGAGGGGAAATCGATAAAGCAATGTAAATATTAGTGTCTACCTGCAGAGACGAAGCTCGCCGTGTTTGTGTACTCAAATATCCGCTAACGGACCATCGTTTCAACATCGCGGCCGTCTCGCAACAGATATCAGTGGCAGAGCTCTTTGTTGGCAACATGCCAATCCTCCCGCTGCGTGGGGGGTTACTATAGTAACGCGAAATTACACACACATACATGCGGGCACAGTGGTCAGTGCAGAGCAGCTTAGGACAATTAGCATATTAAACGGAACCGGTGTAGATGGCATGATTACAGCGGTAGGCTTTGTGGGCTGAGGAAGGGGTCCGAGACAGAACTGCTGACCGCGGCTCCGCGTACATCGCCGGGGCCCCGTGCTCACAATCGCCGAGTGGAGGAAGCAAATACGTGCGTGTGTGTCTTTGTGTGTGTGCGGTGAGCGATAAGACGATGGTGCGTCTGATTAGGAACCAGCTACAAGCAGAGCGCAGCCAACTGTTAGGATTCTACTAGTAGTAACCAGCGGGGCTGGGATTTATGAATGCATAGTCAGGCGAAACCAGGTTAACAAGCCAACCTTCGCTTCTGGAGGCTCATAGCACTCTGTATTCTATACGGTAACCAATTCCATTAATCTTCGTTGGTTTGCCTTGTGATCCTTTCATGGATCCCACCTCAGGGTGGTGTAACACGTAGGGCTAGCGAACATGATGGGTATTTCAGGGTTCCACAGTTTCAAATCTACGAAACTGCCTTTGAAAACATCGTTGTTCCGAGGATTTTTCGATATAGAAACCCCTACCACATACCTCCTTTATAATGCTTCAGGACAGGTGCGGATGCACTACAGAGTATCAGATATCACTCCTAGAATGCTTTTAACAACAAACCTGGTCTTCGTAGGCAGCGTCTTTTTGGAAACGGGGGCAAGCGTGCCGGATAAACGTTGACAGGAAACCGAAAAATACATTAGTAAGACTACTCTGCTGAAAAGGTCTGCCGTCTTTGGGTCTTCACTTCGTAGGCTCCACAAAAATTCCCACAATAGCCCCGAGACTTCCCAAATATTGCGACGCATGATCGGAAGCACATGTACAAACTCGTGTACTGCCTAATTTGACCCTATCTGGAAAACCTCGCAATTATTCAAGGCCGAAATGGCGAGGTGCCATCAGCTACTAGATTGTCTCAAGCATAAATCTCTCGGAGCAGCTACATAGGAAAGTGAAGGTCATACCCGCCCTGGTTCCAGTTTATGGCTTAGGTAGCGTATGAGTTTCGGTGTTGCGACTCTTCATTACGTATACAGGGTGACAACAAAGTCTCTGGCCGAATATAACAAATTATAAGAATGGGAGTAGATTGGCTAACAATCTGAAAGTTTATGTGGGTTAATTAGAATTCATGCGCTTTGAGAATCCTTTCTTGGATTTTGGATAGCTCTTTTGGCCTCTCTGTGAAGTCGGCAAAACCGTCGGCAACTGCAACGCTCGAGGGCCGCAAGATGGTTGAACGTTTATGACCCCGTTTTCTCGTTCGATCTAAACTAAGGAAGCTGGTATCTCAGCACGAGTAAGCTCAGATCCTGTGTTCTAAGAACTGCATCTCAGAGATTCAGATGTCTTCGTTCCAGTGAGCACGCTAATTATCAAACAGATTTGACCGTTTTGGTGGAATCAGAAATTGGGGGGTCTGAACCAACCTTCTGCTACTTTTTTTTCCAAAACGTGAACAGAAACTTTCGTCAGATCTTCATCTTATTTTTATAAGATGTGCTCAATGATATGTCTTTTAAGATTTTGCTCTGCCCACTTTTGCCCTTTGTTTTGTGAATTTTGTTAACAAAAAGTTGGGGTGCCAATCTGACGACCTTTTCCGTCAAGAAAACTAGTTCAGGTACGAATCTTCCTAGGATAGGAAGCTTCTATCCTCTCGAGTACTGGGCAGAAAAGTAGTGATTTGGGGAGCCAACTGAAAGAAGTTTTTGGAGAAGATGTCGCCGAGACCCTACTTGCGGCTATTTCCACCTCTACCTCGTTTCATGTTTGCAGACCATACAAGACTCAAATAAAGCTATGAACTATGAAATTTTGCATATGTATTCGAGAC
The DNA here is from genome assembly GCA_037903475.1 of Ancylostoma caninum. Lineage (NCBI taxonomy): Eukaryota > Metazoa > Nematoda > Chromadorea > Rhabditida > Ancylostomatidae > Ancylostoma > Ancylostoma caninum. The sequence continues at coordinate 820,723 of JBAJFG010000358.1, read as the reverse complement.
GTCAGGTACAAAGTCATGGGTTTCCCGGCAAAGTGCAAGAAATAATTGCTACAAAGTCCTTGGCAAAAGACTTTGTTGTCACCCTGTACAAAACTGTAGTATGAACTCTTCACTCGAGGACTTCACTAGACAGCTTGAGTGGAGTTTTCAAGCGACACGGAGTTCGTGCACAACGACCGATGTAGACCAGTTGCTCTTCGTGTTCACAGTTTAAGTGTAAGTTTTTGCAATTCTAGAAAGGCGATTGGCATTGAGGTTAGGCACTTCAACGCATACAAGTTTATAACGCATGTAAGTGAACGTGAATGCAACATTTGAAAATAGGGAATTTTTTAGTCGCGATTCCTACGAAAACATCACTATGATGAAGGGTCGGCAAGAAGAAGTTTCTGAAGCGAGTAGTGTCCGCATATTCTTCATAAGACATAGTGGGGACCAGTTCTCATAAAACTTCTCCAGTAAACAGTTATTTTTCACCACGTGTTGAGAGATCTTAAAAGAGCTTCTCAAAGACTACATATTTGTTTGAAAATGTAAAACAGAGTAGCTGGTTAAGGTTGTTTAAGGTTGAAATAGTATTTATCTAAGTTTATTAATTATTTACTGTTTAAATTTGATCCCTGTCTGAGCTTCATTTTCTTTTCTCCCTTTGATAGACAAGTGGATATGAAAACTCAATTTTTGTTCCTCGAGGCTTCATATCCACATGTCTATTAGAAGAAGAACTATTTATTGTATTTTACATGTGCAAGACTGTCTCAAAGTAAATGAGAAGTAACCACAGCAAAAGATTTGAGAAATAAAAACTAGGAAACAACCGGAGGAGTTCACAAAAGCAAAGTAAAAAGAAGTTTTAGTACTATAAGTCCGGAGCGATCTAAAACAAAGAACATATTAAAAAGGTGGAGAAGATAGCAACTGGTCCGAAGGAGTGAATAGCGCATTGCAGCGAACAACTAGTGCAGCCGAAGAAGAACTCCTGGATCAGATCCGGGATCAGGTTTCGGGAAACGAGAATGCAAAAAATGCAGTGTACAGGTTTTCAACGCCTCGCTATCACTCAATGCTGACATGCGAAGTCCTATAGCAGCCTTGCATTACAACCAGGCGCCATACTGTTAAGAACTCATCTCATTGACATAATGATTCATATAATCGTGTGACTGAGGAGCCCATCGAATGGTGGTTGTGGCTAAAAACTAGCGACGGAGGGAGTCAGATGTGTACAGAACTTCTTCTCAGAGCGCGCCTTGTTCGTGAAGTTGAAAGCACGGGTTTAGGCGTACGCAGAGAGTGCGCCTACACTTAATGGATTTATAATGATTCGTTCATTTACTTATTTTCCGTTACCCGAGGGTTCATACGTTCAACGGATAGAAAGAAAAAGCAGAGGATGAAGACAGAAGTTCCACTTCTATTCCGTGAATGCAGCGATTTCTCGATAAAACGCCCATGCATAACAGGAAAACAAGTCTCTCTAACACGAAGGGCTGGAATTACTCCCCTCCATGGTCACTTTCTCATACCCGGAGGACCACTATTACTAAAGGCGCGATCATAAACGCTTGCCTTAAGGACCTAACCTTCCCGTTCATCTCGTGTACGAAGTTTCACCAGCAAATTATGATTTACGTAGGTTGTCATCCCTTACATTACATCGTAGACAGTCGAGTCGCTCGCTCAAGATGTGCCTATTTTTGCCTTCCATTTTAGGAAGACGGGTAAGTCGCTACTTTCTCACGAACGTTCACGGATCTCACCCCAGGTCTCTGGTGATCAACTTAGAGAATGGTTGAAAACGGAATCAAGAACACTATTTCATTCTCGAGATAATTTTCGTATTGAGTACATTTAGCAGGAAACGCCGCACATTATATTGTCCACGAAATAATTAGAGAACTACAAATAATGCAGATAGTTCGAAACTCTCTGTGCTACAAACATAGGAACACAGGTCTAGATAATCAGCTCGAGTAGATAAGATATTAAGTGCTAATCCTCAAGGAAGCGGGTGATTGATCTAGGTGCTGCAAAACTCTATAATGGGGTCTTGTGAGTTGTGCCTTTGAGAAACTTCAGTTTATTTACTTATTTATTTATTATTAGCTACCTAGCTACTCATATGTAGGGGCAGTATTTTGCCATAGGTGAAGAATTTCTTGAATGAAAACCTTTCTTCACAGGGTGAATGAATAATGTGAGCCAAACTTACCATGGCTTTTGGGACAATATAACTTATCCTTATATGTACAATGAATTCTTATACAAATCCGGAAGAATCCTGATACAATGAATGATGCTAAAGTACGAACAATATTGAGCACCAACCTGTGAAGAACATTCTCCAATTCTCGGAGAGACCGAAATCCCCTTTGAGAAGAAGATCATGATGGACACGCATTCCACGTTTTATGGCATCAATGTAGTGATAAAAACACAAATATTTACACAAGGCCTCCAGCTCACATGCAAGTGGATCTTCGCGATGGGGAAACGGCGAAGGGGGGTTTAAAAGCTAACGATGCGAGCAAAGCTTCAAGAAAAGGCTTTAGGCTCACGCAGGCGATGTTTACGACGGAAAGTCTCTACTGACCACCGAAAAAAAGGAAATAAAGTCGGTGTGCCGGTGTGAGCATGTGGTTAAAATAAGTGAAGCAGTAGCGAAGTATATCCTTATAGCGGGTGCTTGCAAGGGGAAACACATCCGCCAACAGTTCTTTCAGTAAGAGTTTGCATGATGACTCAGAAGACGGGCGAACATTGTTTGCTGAGGCATGTTTGCCATGCTATGGCTGGTGTTAGCCCGCAAATTCCTCTGGAGCCTCGCCAGCTGACCAGAATTAGAATACCTGTTTGTGGCCGTGATCACTACAGTGCGGGACAGTAGCCCGCCAAACTCAGCGTTGATTTATGTCCTCACTTTGTCCTTGATTTATACTTGCTCGCTGTAAGAGGAAATCAGTCACGAGGCTTCGTGTGTTAGATAGGTGTCTCGGTCATTCTGTGGTTGTTCTTCGCTGGATGAAGGATCGACAATGCGTAGTAAGGACGGCAAAGGCTTAACCACTCAAAACACCTTCCAACTGAGACTGACATGTAGAAATTTACACTTGAAGGAAGCACTCATGCTAATTTTCGCTCATCAGCTGTTTTCCCCTAAATAGCAAGGGCAAATAACTACATATATGACCGCTAAAACGATATCATTAGCAACAATTGCCTCATAAGGCGGATAAATGTTGTGGCAAGTGGACGGGTTCTACAGACAAAAGTCACTATACCTCTCCCTTGTCCACTGCCGACGAGTGGCGGACAGGGTGGAAAGATTGCTCGGTGAACTCGTCCACACTGAATGAGTGGGAAGGTTCGACTATGAATGCCGCCACTGATACAATCAGAAGTAGCAGCGCTATGAGAACATGGATATGATGATTAGCCTGTGAATGGGTCTTCAGAGAAAAAGCTGAGCCGGTAACCAATACAGTCGCTTGTGAGTGCTACTGTTAAGAAGAAACGGACGCTAGTGGACACTGCTGCAAGCGCAATTAGTTCTTCGAGGAGCATAACTAGATAGTACTCGTTTCTGGATGTAAGTATCGGACACTTATCACCCAGCATCGTCGAGCGAGTTTCATCGATGATGGCTTAGAAAAAGATAAGTGGATTATTTTCGTTGCGGCGGATCAAAGTGGCGCACATATTTCCCTACAAATACCTATAGAAACGCTTTCTTGAACCCTTCGTCCTTGGAGAGTTCGAGGTGCTCGTTGCGACAGCTACCACAAGTACTTCGTGATAGTGGGATTAATTCACAAAAAGTTGCACTTTCAACACGTTAGACGCCAGCGATCGAGATCAGTGCTGCCATGGCGCGCCGCAAGTTCGCAACTCCTTGTGATAGCTGTCGCAGCAGGCACCTCAAACTCTCTAGGAAGGAAGGGTTAAAAAATGCACTCTCAATGATTTCGTAAGGAAGTACGTAGATCGCTTTGTTCAGCGTCGCCTGACGATTGCTCTGATGTTATAATCTCAAAATCGGTCCAAAGGTGAGGCGCTGCCTTCAACATTTCGCCTCAGGTACCAAATGCTCTCTTAAAAATAAGTCGTGATCCAGGTATGAATAGAATAAATAGGTGGTAGCCGAATATACGTGAACAAGACAGTAGTGATAGCCACATAGGCTCCTCCAGACCAGAAAATCACTTACATTAGTTGATGGGAAGTGATTAACCGTTAGGAAGAAACAGCTTGATGTTGAGAAGAAATATCCTGGAGGATAATATGTAGAGAGGCGCCCATATCCTAAGGAAATCTCCCGACTCCATAGTCTGGCAATGTAAATTGCCTAGAGAGTTTCTTTGCTAAAAAAGTAAAAAAACAAAGGGAGCAAAGGAAAATCGATGAAATCACGCAAGGAAATTGTGAATTCTAAGGAAATAGTGAAATATCAAGTGAAAAGCGGGATATTCTTTGGTGCGAAGATGTTAGCGTAATTCAGATGGAGGTTTTGACATCTTTCCTAACTAAACAATGTTTTTCTGATGCGAGCAATCAATGACTGAACGACTTCACAAACTAACACATGTATAGTACTAGCCAAAATTATATAGCCTTTTGGATAGATATTCCATTTCCCTCATAATATCATTTAGAGTAGAGTTCCGGAGCAAATATTTTTTATGAATGTTGTAGACACTAATAGAATAATAAACGTAATAGAAAACGAATGACATCGCACCATTTTGTTAACTAGTTCGCTTCAAAAAAATTATTATTTATAAAGGTCAAAATCTGAAATTTTGCAGCATCTACGAAAGATCATAGAATGTTTCTTATGGGGCGCATTTTGGAAGAGTTGAACTCTTTTTAATATATTCGACTCGTACTTGGATGAAAACGTGTGCTTTCGGATCACTGATCAAAGCATACGAAGCAATCTCAAGTTCATTCCAGCAGTAAAATAATGCAAGAATTTCTGCCAAATTACCTCATTCTGCCTTAGTTACAATGTTAAGTCAGTCGCGATGCACCCAGAAGTTCATATAAAAAAGTACTTTCGTTTCTTTCCATGCAAAGTTTTACTCCATCAAAAGTTATGCAGGAAATTTCAAAAGGCTATATAATTTTGGCCGGTACTGTACATAGATTGTAATATTAGAGGTTTTCGCTATTTTCGAAATCTCACCGGTTCCTCCCAGAGTTTTGAGTGTTTTCTGAGTGAAGTTCGCTGCTTCCTGCTTCAATTTCCACGGATTATCTGTCAACGGAATTAACGATGTTTATTTGCTATGGAAAGTAGTTGTTTGTTGTTAGAGCAGATCAAGTTTCTGTTGGATAGCAGCTAATCTGTAGGTGGAAGAAAGAGCGGAGTAGCCTGGGCTGTTTTCTGCTGCAAGGAGCGAGGTATGATAGATTTTCCCCCGGCTCTACATGAAGAATGTGGGAAACTTACATTGGCAGAAATCAGTTCCAATCGAAGGAACACAAAGATGAACGCGTGCCGACGAATGGGGCTAAACCGCAGAAAAATGATGTGCAACGAACGTAAGGAAACAAGCATAAGAACGTAATTTCCTTGAGATTCTGATGGTGGTCTTGTGAAAACGACGAGAGAAAGCAACAGTCGGAACTGGGCGATCATGCCGCCGACGATCGTAAACGGCCCATCGACTCTTCACGGCCATACGTAACGTGAGATGTTGATCGAAAGAAGGAGAACAAGAAGACGCACCATCGGAAACGACGACAAAGCACTGATGAAAACACTGCGGGGAGTTCTGCCCTTTTTTGGACAGCGTTTTTTGCAGGAACCAATAATTTATTGGGCGCACAAGTGCAGACACTAATTGAGTTGGCCGGGGAATGCCCTTACAGCAGTCTTTTTCATCAGCTGAAGAAAATTTTCTGGAAAATTGCAAAGGAAAGTGGAAAGGACTAATGGAATTTTGTCTCTGCAGACCCTTTGAAGCAAGGAACGAAGGTGAACTGAAAAAAGTTGATGTGGAGGGTATGTACATAGCTGTTCGGAAACAACGGTTCAGTGGAACCATAAGGGAATCGAAATGGGAAAAAAAGAAGACTTTTTGGACTCCGTTGCCAGGGCAAGAGGAGGACTGTCTGACGTTTGGGGGAAAGAAGACAACCGAGAAAGAGGCCATGCATTTGATCAATTTATTATAGAATTTCTAGAAAACAACTAGAGATTTCCTGGCCATGTTTTGAAAAAGAAGTTTCCTCGACTTTGAACTTGAAAATTTTCACGCATCCAACCCTGTTAAATCTTTGTACGTAAACAACGCCGAGGAATTTTCCATCTGCTTACCGAGTACCAGTTATTAGTCAAGTTGCATTAGGATGCGCCCAAACAACAGAGCTTACTGAGGCAGCTGCTGGAAGTTATTCACATCTAGAATGGTCCTGATAGATAGGGAAGGAACCTGCACAGAGAGAATCAGCAAGACAAACTGTGACCTTGATGAACAAACCAAACAATTCGGATTCTGATACGGGGGGCGAGGGCGGGGGGAAGCAGTGAAGATTCGTTGTCGCAACGAAACCATTAGTAACTAACACCACACCCCTTACTTTCCTCTGAAATCATTGGAAAAGGAGGTTAAGAGCGTGTCAATGACATTCTTCCGGTAGATAAACTCCAAAATAACTGACTCATCCCAGAGCATCTGGTTTTCATTTCCAAGTTAACGTGACTTCTCACAGATTCGCTTTGAAGACGAATTCTCTCTTGCTTAAGTAGGAGGCAGGTTCTATAAGGCCAATCAGTTTTTGCTTCTTTATTTTTGAGTGGAAGAAACTGCAGAATTTCCGAATGTTTTCACCAGCTGTTTGCCTCTGTTTTCGTTTCATGCGCTTCTATAACATTTGCTTCTATAATCTGTAACATTACGTCGCTTTCCAAGCTCCTACGAAAGGTAGGAGGAGAGGTAGCAAGACAACCCATCTCATCAATTTGTTCGTCTGAGCGAGTTGGTACTGTGAGGAGATGAAATCTCTACTATTTTCTCAAACAGATTGGCTGCTATTTGTTATTGAATGTCATCGCTTTGTGGCAGTAGGCAATAACACGGACCACAAAGGGTTGTTATTAGATGAGCCCCGTGAATTATGTTATGAATCCGTCAAAGATTAGTGGGAAGCGGTGAGGGCATCATTTTGGCTGCCATCACGTTCTGAAAGTTGCCGCGGTAGATCTCGTGGTGTTCCTCTTTCTTTCATCAAAAATTTGTTGGCTTGGAGGTACGTTCAACCGATTGTATTCGAGAAGTCTTTAAAATGAAAAAATTAATACCTCGGATAACCTTAGTGGTGCCTAAAGTTTAGATTCAGTAAATATGTCCGGTACCTTCGTGTTCATACTTCTCAGGACGGCCGTCATATATGGCAGTGCTTATGTATGCTCCAAAAAGATCATTTCATGGAGCTCTGATGTACAAACTGTCAAATATTTATCAATCTCAATCTGGAAACGTTATTTTTTGATTGCTGCTGCACTTTTCCGAAGCTGACACATTGGGTGCGCTGGTCGTCATCGGCGAAATCCTTGTCCAGTGTGTCAGTTATGGTAACATCTTCAGAAATGTTATGTCGAGTGAAAGAAGGGTGATCATGCAGACGGAAAAGTATATGTACTGGCTCGGCGACGGAAAGCCGCCTATTCCGACCTCGAAATGCGAACGTCACGAACGGAAGGTGATATTGGCTTAGAGATAAAATATGAAAGGATCGCTCTATTCAAAGATGATGAATCCTGGCCAGTAGTTCACTGCAGACTTTTTGCAAAATACTCAGACTGCGTGTACTAACCATTCCATAGTAATCGTATCAAAACGCTGACTACAAAAATTATCCACGCCATTGGCTCGACCATATGACGTGAATATGCCTCAATGGAAAATAAAGGAATAGGGAGAAGAGCCACCTTGATGCCGCGTACGCCAGGATTGGCACTGTCAGAGTATCATTTGTTCCTGACCCATCGTTTTCTAGCGGACGAAAACGGCAATCAAAACTTGGGTGACTGGCTATTTTATTTCAACACCAAACGAGCGAGTTCTTCGAAGAATACAGTCATTTTCAACAAGGAAGGAGTAGAAAAGCCATCGATTAGGTAGGACTACACTTCCTTGGATGAAGCTGTTAAACTGTCCTTTTGGAAGTAATTTTTTGTTCTCAGCTCAAGTGGAAATTTATATTATTTCCTCAATCTAACGTTTCAGTAGAGAGAAATTCGAAATATTGACGGAGCAACAACGTTTAACAATATTGAATACTAGACGATGTACCTGGCTTTGCTCGGATCTTCTATTTCTCCCGGCTATTTGAAGCTTATGCCAACATTTGTTGATCGAAAGGAATCCTATCGAGATGTTCATCGTTTGATGATCGCTTAAGTGACACTTCTTCATCCCGTCCCCCTCCGTCAAATATAAGGTAAAGTTGTTTGACTGGTAAATTCTCCTAAAATGCTGCCATATTCACGTTGAATGTTTCGCGAAATCCCAGAAGACGCGGTTTCACCGAATGGTGAGCAAGAATACCGAAAAATCAATAAAATCGATAAATGGATAGTGTCTTATGAAATGGTTGGCATATTCGCGTCCAGCGTATTGACATCCCCCATAGCCATGCCTTCATCGTCTCCAGGGCTGAAATGATGAAAAATCAATAAAATCGATATAGTTGATAAATCAATCGATAAGTCCGGTAAAAAGTAGCCTAAAACCTCTGCCGGCCCTTAGGGTACACTTGTGGAAAGTTTGGTCCCGATCGGTTAACCCTCGCGATTTCAATTCGTTACATATATACACACATACACACATAAATGATACATGCAAACATTCATTTTTACATATACAAATAGTGAGTTGGTAGCTGCGCATATTAATGATGACAGGGTGTGAGTTCTCCTGAGACCTAAATAACAGCAGAGCTCATACTCTTAATTCAAATATGTACTTACTTATGTATGCACATCAATCTGTGTAATACAGTTTACTCACAGAAACAAGCTAATGAGTGACCCCGCATATTTCCTTGCAATACAGTACGTTCTCGAAAACGAGCACAGCATAGAGTGAAACATAAAACAAAATAGGACGAAATGAAATGTTGGGCTTGAATAAAGAAAAAAGTTAGCTGGAACAACCACACGAAGAATGCTGCAATTGCCCAGCCAGGACAGGTTTCTGAGTTAGAAAATTGGTATTCGGGAGCATAATAGTTATTTCACTAAAACATAGTGTAAACCGTGGAAAACGTGAGATCGAGAGCTCTAAAATCACTCTGAGCGTAACACTTGCAAGAAGTTTTATTAATTAAATTGAAATCCTGCCAATATCTCTCGGTGAGTTGCGTACCATGTCAAAGGTTGCAGGTCAGCCATGGCGTGGAGAAGCATTTGGCTTTTCCCATGTCCGACTGTCTTTGAACCTCGGCATTATGACAAATTATGCGTTGTGTATTTGTGAGCCGTACACGAGGTTGTTATAATTTTACTTTATTGGCTGACGTTTCGGCGTCCTCGCCTTCGTCGGAGCCTGAAAGAGTCAAGCCAATTCATGAGAATATTCGGACAAACGCCGCCTCAGCCATGCATCCAGATCCAGGCTATGCCCCAAAAAACACAAGCCAACCCCAGTGAAAGCGACGACCAACCTCTCTACAAGTCCTACGGCCGGGTGATGTTGGACGACCGAACACGTGTGGACTTGGTGGCAGTGTGAGACTTTCTGCCAGAAGTCATATCTCAACTCAGATGTTACACAATGCGAGATATGGAAGCAGTTCACTGGTGATGGTGGGGCACTCTTCTCTGCGATTCATTTTTGGATTTTTGATGTGGATCCAAAATGCTTCGAGAGTTTTGCGTGCAGAAATTTCAGTTTCACAGGCAAGGATTGTGGCTTGTACTTCATAATCGACGCCGTTGTGGACCTGTGCTCGGTGACGACCAAGAGGGTTGGACGAACGAGAACTTGATTTCCCCTCGAGGTGCTCTTTGATTCTTACGCACAGTGGCCGTGCCGTCTCACCAATATACTCGTCACCACATTCTCTGCATTTGATCATATAGATGACGCAAGATTTCATGCAGTCACCTTCTCTGCCGAACGGGCAAATTACACAATCAGACGTTGCGCAGAGACGGTCGTAGATGCGGTTTCGAATCAGTTGGTGCTTTAGATTGCTTGGCGGTAGCTCTACGAGCGTGACCAAACTTTCTAAATTCGCTCTCCTCAGACAAAGTCGAGTGGCTTTGCTTACTTCATCGGAGATAAACGGTACGCAAAACTGAACCTTGTTGTCTGTATTGGCATTCTTCCTTCGCATTTGCGTGCAGCGCCGCCAACCGCGTGGTCCAGTGGGTGTGTAGCCATTAGAGATGGCAATCGCCTGCGCCAAATCGAGTGATTCTTTTTTCTCTTCGCTCCCTGAACACACCCTGGCTGCCGTTCTAAACATGTTGCGAACAATATTTCTTTTCGTATGCGCAGGATGAGCGGAGAGATTGTGGACTATTATGTTCTTATTACTTGGCTTACGATACCATTTTGTTCGCAAAGCACCACTGGAAGTGTGGACCAGTACATTTAAAAATGGGAGCCAGTCTTGTTTCGGTGTTTCTCTGCTTAGCTTAATATGCTCTGATTGCTTGTTCATCAACTCGAAAAGTGTGTCCATTTCATTTTGAGTGGAACAGACAACGAAGCAGTCGTCGATGTACCTGCAATACAAGAGTGGGCGAGATTCTAATACAGGAGCTTCAACTTTTGCCATGAAAGCAATGGCAAGTACTGGTGCGAGACGCTGCCCCATGGCTAGTCCTCTTGTTTGAGCGTAATATTTCCCGGACCATCTAAAGATTGTGCAGCTGAGACATTCATTTAGAAGTGTCATTACTTGCGATATTGAGAAACCATTCAAGTTGATGCTTTTTTGATGTTCGGTAAGAAGTTCAAGCACCGCTTGCATCGCAGAATCATTCGAGACATTTGTGTAGAGAGCGTTGACGTCAAATGATTCCATCACACACTCATTATCGAAGTTCGCGTTTCGTAGATGATCCAGGAACATTGTAGTGTTTTTGAGGTGCGCCGGGACATATTGGAGTAGTTGCACCAAAATGAGGTTCAAAAACCATGAAATCCTGTCAGTAGGTCCGCCGATGCCGCTAATGATTGGCCGAACTTTGTAAACAGATGGATCAGACGACGCCAAATCATTAGTAGATAGCTTGTGTGTTTTGATAAGCAAGTAGAGAACTGGACAGACTGGCATTCCCACTTTTAAACGGCTTATGAATGTTGGACGTAAATTGGCTGCTTTTGCAATTCTGACCCAGGTCTTATTTAGATTTCGAGATTGTGTTATGAACTCTTGTGGCGAGGACATCCGGTATAACGTTGCATCACTTAGGTGTTGCTCAGTTATTGCCCTGTCTAGTGTTCTTGGGATCACAATCTTGGGATCAACTTGAATGGTTTCTCAATATCGCAAGTAATGACACTTCTAAATGAATGTCTCAGCTGCACAATCTTTAGATGGTCCGGGAAATATTACGCTCAAACAAGAGGACTAGCCATGGGGCAGCGTCTCGCACCAGTACTTGCCATTGCTTTCATGGCAAAAGTTGAAGCTCCTGTATTGGAATCTCGCCCGCTCTTGTATTGCAGGTACATCGACGACTGCTTCGTTGTCTGTTCCACTCAAAATGAAATGGACACACTTTTCGAGTTGATGAACAAGCAATCAGAGCATATTAAGCTAAGCAGGGAAACACCGAAACAAGACTGGCTCCCATTTTTAAATGTACTGGTCCACACTTCCAGTGGTGCTTTGCGAACAAAATGGTATCGTAAGCCAAGTAATAAGAACATAATAGTCCACAATCTCTCCGCTCATCCTGCGCATACGAAAAGAAATATTGTTCGCAACATGTTTAGAACGGCAGCCAGGGTGTGTTCAGGGAGCGAAGAGAAAAAAGAATCACTCGATTTGGCGCAGGCGATTGCCATCTCTAATGGCTACACACCCACTGGACCACGCGGTTGGCGGCGCTGCACGCAAATGCGAAGGAAGAATGCCAATACAGACAACAAGGTTCAGTTTTGCGTACCGTTTATCTCCGATGAAGTAAGCAAAGCCACTCGACTTTGTCTGAGGAGAGCGAATTTAGAAAGTTTGGTCACGCTCGTAGAGCTACCGCCAAGCAATCTAAAGCACCAACTGATTCGAAACCGCATCTACGACCGTCTCTGCACAACGTCTGATTGTGTAATTTGCCCGTTCGGCAGAGAAGGTGACTGCATGAGATCTTGCGTCATCTATATGATCAAATGCAGAGAATGTGGTGACGAGTATATTGGTGAGACGGCACGGCCACTGTGCGTAAGAATCAAAGAGCACCTCGAGGGGAAATCAAGTTCTCGTTCGTCCAACCCTCTTGGTCGTCACCGAGCACAGGTCCACAACGGCGTCGATTATGAAGTACAAGCCACAATCCTTGCCTGTGAAACTGAAATTTCTGCACGCAAAACTCTCGAAGCATTTTGGATCCACATCAAAAATCCAAAAATGAATCGCAGAGAAGAGTGCCCCACCATCACCAGTGAACTGCTTCCATATCTCGCATTGTGTAACATCTGAGTTGAGATATGACTTCTGGCAGAAAGTCTCACACTGCCACCAAGTCCACACGTGTTCGGTCGTCCAACATCACCCGGCCGTAGGACTTGTAGAGAGGTTGGTTGTCGCTTTCACTGGGTTTGGCTTGTGTTTTTTGGGGCATAGCCTGGATCTGGATGCATGGCTGAGGCGGCGTTTGTCCGAATATTCTCATGAATTGGCTTGACTCTTTCAGGCTCCGACGAAGGCGAGGACGCCGAAACGTCAGCCAATAAAGTAAAATTATAACAACCTCGTGTACGGCTCACAAATACACAACGCATAATTTGGCTTTTCTTTTAAATGCATTCATGGAAACCACTGTCATGATTTCCTAGATTTCTCGCATGCTTCGGGCAATTTCAGCATCAGTTCTGACTTCGCCGTCCTTCAAAGTGGCTTTTGCATGGAAATCAAAATTTCTTCTCGGTCAAAGAGCTTAGACTCATTTTACTCCAATACTATTGAGGAAACTGCATAGTCCTGACCGTCTATTATAGCGAAATAGGTTCGCTTTTTTGTGTAAGAGTGCTCTATGTGAACATGGGTGGGCTACTGCAGAAGAAAAGCAACGTATTTAACAGAAAGACAACCCCTTCTGAATGAATTGACCAATTGATGTGATCAGTAAACAAGGAACTGTTAGGAAGACCGTCCAATGACCTATAACTACTTTGCTACATCTATGATAACGTTCTAAATTTGAAAACCAAAGCCTATTGGAGCGTTTTGTTCTGCTACAAAGGTGCATTTTCAATAAAGATGTGATCAATAGAGATCCGTCGGCGGATGGCTCTAGTTACAAGGATTCGCAGGCTGCTAAGGAGTGTTCCATTCATGTGCATTACGAAGTCGCCCTCCTTTGAGAATGAGCCCAGTCGGATTTCACGATTTTCAACTTCGTATCCATAAACGATAGTTTCGGGACCAAGTTTGCCATTGGGAGCAGGAGCAACGCCAGAGAGGAACATGAGACCTGTCAATTCACAATTTTTTTCGGATGCATTTCTTGAAAAGGTATAAGATAGCCATTTCGGGAACACGTTATGAATAGGGGAAGGAAAACACAATCACGTTTTGTTGACAAAGAAGAAACGAAGACATTACCTGTGACTTTAACTGGAGGATTGAATTGGAAGTACAGGAAATCTCCTTTCATAGCGCTCAGGAAGCACATTGCCACATTTTGTGCGTATCCTTGCTGGGCACCGTGGACTCCGTATGCTGTCATGGAGGTTGAGATCATTGCCGGCGGATTCCTACGACGACCCTAGAAATGAGCGAATGAACACTTCGTCTCCTTCATGCAGATGATGTTTTCTATGCTTGAGCTCCATCATTTCGCTAATGTCCGTGGTTTGAAAGGCTTTGAATTTCATTAAAGGCAGCACTTACAGAAGTTTCACTTCTTCTGATTTGCTTATGGTTTAATTGATTGCTAGGGAATCAGAACTCGCAGTTGAACACCTAGAATTGCCTCGTACAATAGAAGATATTGTCGTGGACGCTGATGTCAGTGTGAACGTGGTCGTGTTTCCGCCCGCGCAATCACCAAATTCGGTCGCTTGCGCATACGCGCCTCATGTTCGCGTGGCGGTACCCACGGATTTCAAGAGGAGCGCATTGAAATAGTAATCGCACTAGTAAAGCCCTAACAAATTAAAATAAAAGCATGAATAAGTTGCGCAGCCGAGGAAACGCACATTTCTTGGGGACTTGAAAGAAGTGCGTTAGAATATGATGAGAGGTTTGTTGGGAGCCCAGTGGTGGATGCAGGAAATGGGGGGGGGGGGAGGGGAGTGCGTGAAAAAAGTGGGGTCTCCGCCGCCTCGGGGACCAAGATGGAAAGTAAATTTAATAAAAATGTTAATTGTAATCATAAGTGATTAATGATTAATTAGAAAGGTACTTGAAGAATAACAAAAATGAGCAGATAAAGATAAACCGATTCAAGATCTTCATCTGTTTTGTACCGTAATTTCAAAAAAAAAAAACTAATTCTAGGTAAAAGCTCACACTAGCATGTGAAAAAATACTCCTTTTCGCTTTGATCCGTATCAGGATTGATGTTCTCAACCGATCGTGGAGTTCAATACCCCCACGCAAAATACACACGGAATATATCTTGAGCATCATGCTTCCACTTTACAATAATAAAGGAATGGCTGACCTTGGACCGTCCTTTTCCAAAACCGCTTTCTTGCAGAGACTGGATTTTTCCATCCAATGAGGAGACGTTACCGATGTGTTGAAACTGTGGTGCGGATGATCGGATTCGCCATTTCGCGATTGCCTGAGGTAGCGAACGTAACGTCAGATTCTCCTCGACAGTAATTGGTAATTCAAAGCACCCATTTCCTTCCACTATATTCAATTGGATTCGAAAATCCGTCCGAGGTGCCGCTGTGATTTCTCTTTTTCAGTAATCATTTATGAAGGCTAGATTGATTCAAATGTTCCTCAGCCTCTCCACCTTCCACCGTACGATCATTTCTGACATAAGCACACTATTGTGTATTTGAATTGATACACTATGGTGTGCATAACAAAACGAAAGCACTTCGCTGGTTGCAAAGACGATTTTCTGTGTTCAATGTCAAGGCGCAAAATCACATGTCTATAACTAACGGCTTGTGAACATACAGGGCTGGCATTCATAAACACATCTGGCACGTCGTAGATCCTTGACACTATGTAGTCTGGCTAGTTGTGCCAGTTTTAGGCTGGCTAATGTGTGAACGAACTTACCTATGCCCTGTATGTACTTCACTTTGTGATTCTACACAAACCTATGATATTGCTATTGAAGAATTTATTATTAAATTCAAAGCCGAGGCTAGAGAAATGACAGTAGATGAACTGACTTCTAGGCACTTTTCATGGGGCTCTCCAAGGGCGCAGTATCTGGATCGCAGCATATCATCGAGAATCCAGTCAACTGGCTTGAATCGGTAGTAGAGGGCAATCGTAGATGTCACTGCTTTCACATCCACGCATCTGAAACATACCACATTTAGAATTATGCCAGAGAGCCTGTTTTAAAGCCGTTGATAGAGTTGGGGAGGAGCATCCATGGAACTGCGGAACATCTACAAAATGCGACACTGTACCAGTCACAAAGCGTGGTATGTCCAGCAGATGTTTCGCACTCCCACAGATGACAATAGTACATCCAATTACCTGAAAAGCTTTCCTATAAAGCCCAGCTCCGAGAATTCCATGAGGAACCAAGGTCTTTCCTCGTTGAACTTGATGTAGTTCCTTATAATTCTCCTGGAAATGCTGCTATTTTTACCTTAATAGTGTATAAGCATGACATATTTATGCTAACCAAAGATCATGACTTATAATAACGGGCTTACTTTGTGTGTCACGTGTGTGTGTGTGTGTGTGTGTGTGTGTGTGTGTGTAGAACGAAATTCGAGGGCGTGGCTTAGAGTGATGCCGACCACTCCACCGTTACATGAAGGGTGCGCCGGCGCCCAAAGTGGGGGCAGACGGGTCCACGGCTGTGATAAGGGTGCGTCGGCGCCCAAAGTGGGGGAGACGGGTCCACTGCTGTGATAAGGGTGCGCCGGCGCGCAAAGTGGGAGAGACGGGTCCACTGCTGTGATAAGTGTGCGCCGGCGCCCAAAGTGGGGGGAGACGGGTCCACTGCTGTGATAAGGGTGCGCCGGCGCCCAAAGTGGGGGGAGACGGGTCCACTGCTGTGATAAGGGTGCGCCGGCGCCCAAAGTGGGGGAGACGGGTCCACGGCTGTGATAAGGGTGCGCCGGCGCCCAAAGTGGGGGAGACGGGTCCACTGCTGTGATAAGGGTGCGCCGGCGCCCAAAGTGGGGGAGACGGGTCCACTGCTGTGATAAGGGTGCGCCGGCGCCCAAAGTGGGGGGAGACGGGTCCACTGCTGTGATAAGGTGCGCCGGCGCCCAAAGTGGGAGTGGGGGAGACGGGTCCACTGCTGTGATAAGGGTGCGCCGGCGCCCAAAGTGGGGGGAGACGGGTCCACTGCTGTGATAAGGGTGCGCCGGCGCCCAAAGTGGGGAGACGGGTCCACTGCTGTGATAAGGGTGCGCCGGCGCCCAAAGTGGGGGGAGACGGGTCCACTGCTGTGTGCGCCGGCGCCCAAAGTGGGGGAGACGGGTCCACTGCTGTGATAAGGGTGCGCCGGCGCCCAAAGTGGGGGGAGACGGGTCCACTGCTGTGATAAGGGTGCGCCGGCGCCCAAAGTGGGGGGAGACGGGTCCACTGCTGTGATAAGGGTGCGCCGGCGCCCAAAGTGGGGGGAGACGGGTCCACTGCTGTGATAAGGGTGCGCCGGCGCCCAAAGTGGGGGAGACGGGTCCACTGCTGTGATAAGGGTGCGCCGGCGCCCAAAGTGGGGGGAGACGGGTCCACTGCTGTGATAAGGTGCGCCGGCGCCCAAAGTGGGGGGAGACGGGTCCACTGCTGTGATAAGGGTGCGCCGGCGCCCAAAGTGGGGGGAGACGGGTCCACTGCTGTGATAAGGGTGCGCAGGCGCCCAAAGTGCGGGTCCACTGCTGTGATAAGGGTGCGCCGGCGCCCAAAGTGGGGGGAGAGACGGGTCCACTGCTGTGATAAGGGTGCGCCGGCGCCCAAAGTGGGGGGAGACGGGTCCACTGCTGTGATAAGTGTGCGCCTGCGCTCAAAAGTGGAGGAGCGCCTGAAAATATAGCTACCGATGCAGTAGGGGTGCGCCGGTGTCCATTACTCATGGAAATGTCATGAGTTAGGTCCATATTTGTTAAATCGATTCGATGGCGTCTAACATCAATCGTTTAAAAAAAGTAGATGTCAGACCACTGCGCGGATTAGTATGCAATCCGTGTGAATCCTTCCTCCTTACGTCCTCCTCCGCGTTCTTCCCTTCTCAATTGTTCATGAACACACCGCACCCTCCACTTTTATATGTTCTAACTGACTCTTATCACTTGACCAGTTATAACAAACAAAGGATGATAGACCATTTTCTGCGGTCAATCCAGGTTGAACCGGTTATACATAGTTACAAAAGGCTATTCCAGTTGAGCAAATGATGAAATTGCTTCCAGAAGGTTAATCCTCTTTGATAAGTGCATTTTTACATGAGAAAAAGCAATGGAAAGGGTGTGGGACACATTATAGCAAAAATATGGAATAGCTGTGACTTTATTTGAATGAAGAAGGGATGAAGCCATGCGAGCGAAGCGAGCATTAGGAAAAGTCTGGAAGTCCGGCGCCGGACGGCCAGACTGGTTCTGTAAAATAACCTTCTGGCCTCTTAAAGGCAGAGGGCCACCTCGTTCTGCCTGTTGGATTTACCAACATATCCTAGACCTTCTCATCATGTTGATCCCTGGGATGTACATCAACAGGCACAGAAGCGACGAAATCCCCATTTTTGGAAAGCTCGAACTGGATAAAAATTTGGAGCCCGGAGGCGGATCGCTCCAAGCTGTGCTGGCTGCCTGCCACGGCTGCCGCGTCGGTCAACGAGTCTTGGCGTGTTCAATCGATAAGATCAACGGCTTCACATGTCAACTCGGGTTGGCAAACTGTTACCGACCCCGTCCTGGAAGACGGGTTTATAGACCATTTTGAGACAATTTTTGTATACCGTTGGAACCATCGCGCCGAGTAGATGCAGAATCTGCTGTTGGCTGAACTGCGAAAATGAGGTGGACCCCTGCCTTTAAAAAAGAAAAACCAAAGAAATGGAAAACGACAGAGAGTTGTGCGTAGGGCTGAAATAACGAAAGAATCTCACAAATATTCCGGAGCTGCTTCAATGTCATCTTCTACTTGTAAGTAGAATTTCGCTCGCTCACATCCGTAAGTCATTAGATAGATGTAATCTAAAAAGAGAAAACTCCCACTGGTGGGTATTCTTCAGAAATAAAAGGTAACTGAAGATATCAGGTTGTTGCGAAAATAATTGCCGTTTCGGGGTATGCTCAATTAAATTTTTCTCTTTTGTTCAGCTTATGTGATTACCTTGTAGAGCTTTTCTTCTTCTTTCGAATGCTGCTCGAACATTCTGGCTAGCTTCTTCCTGAGGATTTTTATGAAGTCGCGAACAAATGATGAGCCAAAGCGATTTTCGGGTGATTGTGGTTGACGACTCCAAACTCGATCATTCTTTGTCGGAGGTATGCGGTGATCTTGTGCTTGTTTTGGCTTGGAATCGCTCTCTCAACACACAATGAGCTAGGGGTTCCCGAAGTTCTTTTCCTACGATTTTAGACTCAAATGCACAACAATGGTCGTGGTCGCATGATGACGTTAGACGAGCAGGCGTTGAGGAGAGCCGTGAGGCCTAAACCGGATCTTATCAACTGGATGATAAGAGCAGGTGTGAACGCTCACTATACTACAGTTTCAATACATCTGACTTCAACCAACAGGGTACAAAAGGTGCAGACGTGAACAGGACACGATCTGACTGGTTACCAGCTTCTCATCTGGTATCGCATTTTTTCTAACTAATTTTTTTCGTCCCAAAACGACTGATTTCTAGATAATGTAATTACTGCGCATGAAGTTCGCTTTCTGTACGATAACAAGAAATGCGAATGGCTATAAGTGTGTACGATTTCCCACTTCTGTGCTTTCGCAAGGCAGATTTTCTTTTTAGGGAGATTGTGTCAGGAGTTTGGTGGTTCTGTGAAGGTGTGATTAATTGCAGCCTTAGCCAACCTAATCAAGCGTTGACAGCAGAATCCTAGTATTGCAATTTCGAGTTGAGGCCCGCAAATCTGGTATAGATGCGGTCGGCAGTGGTGAACAAATGTTGGTCTTCCCCTCCTCCAGGGTAGCGTTAAGCCACATATTCCAAAACTCACCCGACAAAAACTGATGCAGTAAAGCATTGAGGTTCTCACTCAATGCCCTCATTCCTTAGAACATTACCCTCGTGTATATTATTTTTTCTCAGCTCCAGGTGCAATCCTGCGAATTGCTGATCTGGAGTATGCTGAAATCGCCCTCCAAAAATTTGCAGATGCTTGTGATCTCAGTTTTTGTTGTAGAGGCGTGAAATCCTAGCTGGATTGTCGGAGAGGATCTACCAAATTGAATAGTTGCTAAACTGATGAAAAAAGTGGTGTTTAAGTCGAGTTACAACATTTTGAACTGAAGGGTCTATTTCGGCAATTAATTTCGCAACAATCTAATAGTTGGCACCCTACAATGGTGGTGAATTTTACAAATATTGCGAGGGTGTACATCACTAAGAGATTGCTCCAGATAGGAAGTAGGAAGAAAAATTGGAATAACATCTTCAAACCGATGTTCTGTTTTGTTCTCCAATACATTCGAGAAGAGGAATCATTGAGCGTCGGAGGGACATTAGCAACGTCTATTTGATACCAAGCCATTGGCACTGCTATGACCTAAATAAATTGCAAGTTTATTTATTTATTAATTTGTTTGATGCACAACGGGGGCGCACTCATAATAATTCAGGACATGGTGTTGTTTCATAGCCATCCTAAGGAGCTTTAGGAGTTGTAAGAGTTAATGAGCTAACAAAAGATGTCGTCTGATAACAGCACCTTATGTGCAAAGTATAGCCAGGCCATTTGCGTAGTTTTTAAATTATGACTAATTCCTGGAACTTATCTGTAATGTAGAACACCAAAAGAACTTATTCAAGTAAGGGGAAAGGAACGGAAGAGTATGCAACAAAACGAGCCAATTAGCCAGAAAGGAAGATGAACCTAGAGAACAGAACTGCTGAACCTGGAGCTTTTCCTTGATTTAGCCAAGAATTACCTGGTCCACAGATTTCTTCCCAGGCGACGTATCTTCAAAAGGCCGATATAATTATTATAAAATTACCCACTTCTAGCAGCCCTGCGGCGACTTCTTGTGGAAATCTGTTCATGATTTCTGCACTTTTGTCGAGAACAGACGTGATTCGTTCATCGTTGTATGCTAGCATCACGATGAATACAACGTTTTTTCTGAATATTTATAACCATTAGTACAGTTGATAAATATAGGACACCCACCCCATGGCTTTTCCTGTGGGATTTTTTCTTCATCATCATTATGATTACTACCTAAAATAACCTTGGCACCCTACTATTGAGTTCTAGAAAGCAACCCGTCGTCCTCCAAAGCTTATCTTCCTGCTTTTGCCTAATTCTCAGTTTGGCACACGTTCATGCTCTAACGGGTTCATTAGTTGCGTAAACAAAACCACGAGACTTGAATATTTTTGTGAGCTGCGATGTGCCAGATTGACTCCGGATAGTCTGCCACTCCTGCTTCTTATGACGATTTCGAGGAC
The DNA here is from genome assembly GCA_037903475.1 of Ancylostoma caninum. NCBI lineage: Eukaryota > Metazoa > Nematoda > Chromadorea > Rhabditida > Ancylostomatidae > Ancylostoma > Ancylostoma caninum. Next base: position 799,752 of record JBAJFG010000358.1, on the reverse strand, counting down.
ATCTGCATCCATAGAGCGTCAGGCATTCGGGACTGTCTATCTCAAATTTTCAGTCATTCATTGCTTACAGCAGCACACTCAGATTAGTTGACAAGAATTCTTCGTTGTTCTACCTCAGAAGCACAATAGGTGCTTACTAGGCAATCCAAATTGACAATACTCGCCCGACATGGGTTTTTCCATATTTTATCAATAAAACATATGAACTAGTTGCTCAAATTGCTGAAAATTACTCTCAGGCAGTTTCTGATGCATAGCACTGTTGCATCAGATTCCAATCCCTGTCTGCTCAAGTCTCTGCTGGTCTCAAAATGGGTGCGACTCAAATGCTGGGAAGAAAATCTCACTGCATAGGAAGTGTGCATATCTTCCTCCAAGTACTGTGATCAGTCAGTCATGAACTTGGTGGCTACATCCCATATTTGGCGATTTCCGCTGTCAGAAAAGTTACTGCAGTGATATCTCGGAAGAGTGGAGATTTAGCGATAGCGATTTTCAGCGGAGCGCTGTCACGCCATTGGATTCTCTCTTTTACGGAAGAAGACATGAGCAGGAAGAAAGTGGTACTTGATTCAACACCATCGGACATCATAAAGTGCCTTAGAGTAAATTCCAGCAATTTGAACAACTGGTTCACTGGTTTTCACGAGAAAGTGTGGGAATAACCCGATTTCGAGCGAGTGTTGTCCTTCCTAGATGGTCATCTAGCGAGAAAGAGCCTTTGACCAATGCTAACTGTATTTTTGAAGCAGCTCCATGGTGCGTACCTTTCAGCCAGTTTTGAGTGCACCACCGTCAGCAATGAACAGCTGAATAATTGGGATAGTCAGTTTTGGATGCCCTACGCTTATCGGAGTGGATATCCTCAGGATCCTCATAAGGAGCAGGAGTGGCAGACCATGCAGAATAAATGTGGCCCATGGAAGCTCATAAAAACATTAACGTTCCGTAGCTTCGATAGCGCACCGAAAAAAGACCTGTTAAAACATGATTGTATGTCGTAACTGCGTACTAGGCAAAAGCAGAAAAATAAAGTTTGGAAAATCTAGGTTTGTTATCGTGAGCTCAAATGTTGGTCACCAAGGTAATTTTAGGTGCTGATCATAGTGGTAATCAAGGAAAAAATCCTTGGTTTCCGGAAAAGCCAGGACTGGAAAAGGTGGCGGTCGTCCTACGATTATGAAATGTTCTGTATACAAGGCTCCATCAGTGCGGCTACTCTGCTCCGTACATTGCTGCTATGCATCGTCAAATCGCTGTAAACACTGACTCGCCCGGAGGGCTCGAGACAGTTAGCCGCTGGTCCCAATGCGAAATCCCGAACGCACCCGACTTCCACCACGTCTATGCACCTATGACGAAACATCGGCGGAATGTCCCGTCAGCTGCGCATCCTCGTGAGCCACAGTGTATAATCGAGCCTCACGGCTAAAGCATGCGCTCACGTGCAATTCCTCCTACGCCTGCACTCAAGAGAATTTTTTTGCACTATCATGATTTATATAAGAGGATTGAGACATTGAAAACTTCTCGGGTGAAGCTGAATTGGCAAAAATTGTATAGAGAAAAGAACCTGTCCTCAACACGGGTACCATTAAAAAGTGACTCCAAAGTAGCAATTGTATAGTCCTTCTTCCTCTGCGCCACAGGTATAGCGATAACCTAGGCGATTCAATTCCTTTATTGCCGCTCCAGAAAGACTGAACCTTAAACTAAAAAAAAATAATCTGGCTTGCACAGCTTCCTCACAATTTGCTTTGGTACACGTCCGCGTGAGGTAAGGAACAGCGGTTGGAAGTCATCCGACGAGACATTAAGAAGTTCTGGAAAATTGTCCATAAAACCAGGCCATGCAAGCCCCTTCATTTCCGTTGGCAGCATTGAGGACTGAAAAGGTCTCAATTACATACTTAACACTTCTTTGAAGAAATCAAAATTTTCTGGTCGGTCATGCATCCAGCACACTAAGACCGCCCCATGTACCTGTTGTTGGAGTCTGTCGTCTTCAGGAATTCTGCTGTGATGCAATGAGGAGAATTTCACGACATTTATGAGGAAAATGCCTACACCAAATATAGTGAGGAAGAAAAAGCTTCGGAGCTTCAACATTAACCTGAAATTATATGTGATGCGTTCATTGCCGAAAGGTGTAGGAAAAATCATAGGGATCAATATTTGTTCAGCATGTTTTTCTCTATTGCCACTTCCCGCATAATAATGGGTAATTACCGACGAACAAACAAGCTCTGCGCGGCCATAATCCAGTGGTTGCACAGTTTCTAATGGATAGTACTTTTACGAATGTCGTTATATAACTCCTAAGCGCTTTCATTGATGAGCACGAGAGATGTTCTTCAATTTCTCCGGTTCCAATATTGTAAAATACTTCCTATACCACAAGAAATAAGAGGAGCATAACGTTGAATGCAGAAATGCGGATGTCCCCCAAAATTCGCCCCACCCCACAATGCGAAGCAAAAGAGTGATGTACTCAATATCTTTGTGAATAGGACATCTCAGGATGCGCATATAGTCAATGTGTAGTGTAGCACCCGTCATAGCCGTTGTTGACAAAACCCGTCACAACGTTTGTAACCTCTAGAGCGTCAAAGATATCCGTTTCAATTGTAGATGGGGTGCTGTTTGTGGGAGGGAGGTGCGTGATGAGAAGCTGGGACTACACGAAGGAGAGTTGAACAGAGAAGGCTTTCAAAACAGAGGTCACAAAAAATTAGTTTTGAGTTTACCTGATTATTTCTTTATTCATTTTGCATGTGACTTTACCGCTAGGGGTGGTGGCAAATTACAAAAAACATTAGCACAACGCAAAGCAGAAAAACGGGAACAATTTATGAAAATTCAAGTACGATGAGCTAATAATTTGATTCTTTGAGGAACTTCTCCACAAGTGTTTTGAATTGTGCTAGAGAACATGGTAGGATACATTTCCTAGGAAATCTTGAAAAATCAAACTGAGCCCTTCGTGTGAGAGAAGACGAAAGCAAGAAGCTCCTTGCTGCAAGATACGCATTCTTAAATGGACCACTTCCGGTGCAGAAAGACGATACAGCGTAGAGCTTGTCTATAGCAAAGTTCCTTCCCCATAGATAATTCTATAGACCATAATAAGGTTATGCTTCTTTCTCCATGTAATAAGGGAAGCGATTCTAAATATGAGCTTACGAGCCGAAGCCAGAGGAATGTTGGCATAGTCATACCCATGCAGCGTTATCTACAGTTTTCTAGTAAAATTATTTTAAAGAACGTCTGGTCTTGAAATGAAGCACTTGGGCTTTAGAACTAAATACTGCAGCCTATATTCAAAAATAGGGCGCACGTAGGATTTGTATGATTGTGAAAGAGAATTATATTATATTATAAGTTCTATGGGAACAGCAATGATAATAAATCAAGAAGTGCGGAAAATTTACTCATGCATGACGGTATCTTTGGGAAGATTGAATAAGTATTTCTAGGAAGTAAGAGAGCGCGGAGGAAGGCAACAGCCGATGGTGGATCTGTATCAGTACAGTTGTCCGCTAACGACGACAGTGGAAGGAACTATACCATGAGTGGAATATTGCAATACCCTCATAGCAGTTTCTCTTTGCCAAACGACCACGATTCTACGTTGAAGGAATTCGTAAGATAGGCAAATACACTTATGATGAGATGTAAATGTTACGGAGGTTTTTGAAAGAAACCAATCTCCTCGAAGGAGGTACAGCCCCTCCCGAAAATCTTTGCCTCAAGCCGCACCGTTCATCTGATCATCCACGCCACACCTCGTATGATAATACATAGATGATGTGGCATGGATGAGCTAACGGGAGGTGCAGCGTGAGGCAAGCATTGCTAAGAAAAACTGTGTCGAATTTGTGAATCTGCGTTTGCTGAGGCATAGATTATGAAATTGCGAATGCGAGTATCCAGATACGGACTGAAAACGAGGACTACACAGAAAACGACTATAATTGGTACACAGAGGAAATACCGAGAAATGCCATCAAGAAACACTCCAATTGTTCCCTCAAGATGAAGCAGCAGGAGCAATTTCTTCGCAAAGTGGATCAGCGTTTACATACAGAAATGCAGCGAATGTATATTCTCGGATCATCCCACATGTATAATTGGACTGGACAGGTAAATATTTCCTTACCATTCATTAGCTACTGTTTAGTTGTAATATCATTCAGAATTCACAATTATTTGCCAGCCAATATTCTAAAAGATGCTGCACCTCAATAAGTCAATCCATTCACTTTTTTAGCGCTGATAAACTTCATGTTCCAATTAATTTCTGGAACTCATCGCGCCATCAAGCTTCTGGTCGACCTGGCGAGCGTTTTGATAGTAGACGCCATTATACTGAACATTTCACATCAGCTGACGTGGCGAGTTCCCACGAATAAGCTGTTTTTGTTTCGGTTGCGCTAGTCACTACATCCGTGACCTTAGTGACTCCAAGTAACGTAGGTCGCAAATAAAGCGCACATGTTGGATACAGTTCTTTTCCATTTCATCTCGACATTTCTGTATGAAAACAAATTCTAATATCGTCAAACACAGTTCTATCCATCTTGACTTCGGCGCACCGAATCTTCGAAATGATCACAAGTCAGTGCAACCTTCTATCCGGCGCATACAAACGATTCAACACGTTCGAGCTGAACGCCCCTAAGGTTGTTGACACACCTTTTGCCATAATCTTTGTTTACGGAGCGCGTACATTTAGGTCACAACTTCTTGAGTGCTCTTCGAAATCATTCATCATCGCTTTCAATACTTGCGCTGATTCTGCGATCAGCACAACATCGCCAGCACAGCATAAATCAGTCAACTGCATGCCAATGACAGATAGTCCATACGCATTCCAGGTCGCTTTTCGAAATATGTGTTCGAGAGCTGCAGCGAACTCCTCGGCAAATGTTTATAGGAATAGTCATACCGAGAATTTTGACAAATTCGTAGGCATTCCTCGTAAAAATGCAATCGGTTGAGCGTGCACTCCTTGTCCTTGTAGGACGTTCCAGAGTGGGTCTATCTCTGATGTATGGAAGGCCTTCTTTTAATCGACAAATGCAACAGATACTTGTTACAGCCGAGCAATACTGTATTTCATACTTGCAATTCCGCTGTTGAAACACTACCAATTACTTTTTAATTGGTGGATTGCTTGAGGATCGGAGGCTTGGCCTATATCAGTTTCGCCCACGATTAGCGATCTTGAACGAAAGGCAGGTCCTTCTTTACAATGTGATGTAGAGCTACGTAGAAAAATTCGGCAACAGCAAACCACGTAAGAACACATAGAATATTTCTGAATATGATTTCAGTCCAGATGCATTGCATCAGTGGAATGTTACCGAAAGCGCAGTGCAGAGGCCAGAAATCGTCGCATTGGCTCCGTTGACAACCTCGTAGACATAAAACGTAAACCAGAAAATTTCCATTGCCTGCCGGTAATTCGGAAATGTTGGCTGAGTAGCAACTCTGAACAAGTTACCAGACTTTTCTATAACAAAAAAAAAAAACGCCCGCCATGGCAAGGCTATCTGCTTGGAGAAGAGTAGGAAAAGCAAGAAAAACAGGAGAACACTCCTATCTGATGAGAATGCTTTGATGAGCGGCGAATCACGGAAAAGCTAAACGCATTGAAAATGTTCAAATGACACTGTGCTTCATGCAGCGGACGACGTTCCGGAAGCTATGTACTTTATTTTATTAATATATAGGAATGATATTGTGTTTGCAGGCGTAACTGAGCCTACCGTCCTGTTGTGGCATAGTTGTAAGGGAAATAGGTTGTCCTCATGCTTTAGTACTTCGATGTACTTTCCTTAAAACATTTTCCAATACCTGCAACTGATTTGTCCAAGAATTGCTAAAAACATGCATTGGTTTTTGATAGGTTCGGGCAGCCTCTCAAAATATAACAACAAATAAGTCCAATCTAGTGGTTTCCGCTCTTACAAGCAGGAGTCCGTCTCGTTCCGCACGTTGGAGGTACCAACCAGTGGCGGACGAAGGGGGGGGGGGGAAGGGGAGGGAAGGGACCCCCTCGGAGAACGAGTTGCCGAATTCTTGAAATTATTGTACTTTACAATGCAAATGAAAGTCTTGTGTTAGTCTATTTGTGATTTTTTTATTCTTACTAATTTTGTTTTTATCTGGGTCCCCAAAGCGGCGATGACCCCACTTTTTCCCTACCGTTCCGCCCACTTTCCGCATCCGCAGCTGGTAGCAACATATTCTAGACATTCTCTTTATGTTGATCCCGATAATGCCCATCGGCATGCACAAAAACGCTCTGTATTTGAAACGGTTGAAGTACCTGTTGCTTGGAGCGGAGGTGGATCGTTCCAAACTGTTGGCTGCAGTGTTGGCCAACGCGTTTTGACCACTTTATCTATAACGGCTCCTCACGTCACGTCGTTCAGGCAGGCTGTCGCAGACCCCATACCAGAAGACGGGTTCAGAGATGGCTGCGAGACAATTTATGTATACCTCTGGAATGAGCGTGTCGAGAAGATGTATTAAGTTGCCGGAAAGTGATTGAGACACTTCACCAAAGCATCTTTCTTGCATCCTCCCTCCGTGACGTATCTCCACGGTATGTGAATATGTGATGCCTCCCTGCTGCCCCACTTGTTATGTAGGCGTGAAAATTGACAAAAGTGCAACCAATTCGAGCAATTTATTTCTACAAGCTCCTATGGAACAGCAGAGGGAGCACGAGGGACGACAACATCATGATGGCATATGATTCGGTGCTTGTTAATCATGCAACCGGGAGCCGTCGGTTCCAACGTTTCTCTTCAGAAGATACGTCTCCCCAAATCCATCGGCGATCTCCTGAGCTGAGGAGCAGGGTATGCTTCATCAGAGTTACTGATAAGCAACGCAATAGAAAACAACAACATTTACAATAGTCAAGTTGGGGCGACGGCCGCCGCTATCGGAGAAAAGAGATACCAACGTGTAGAGGTGCAGATTTCGCTCGATAAAATGCCCCCTCAAATTCTTTGACTCGTCGACAGTAGAAGGAGCAGACATGGGCCACACACACCACCTTTGCCCGACCTTGTGCTTTCCATCTAAGATCTTGTCTGGTAACTTGAGCACTCCTTGGCCAAGCAGCACTTCGCCAGCTTTGACGAATTTCGATCACTGAGTGATGATTTCTTTCATAATAAACAGAAATACTGACTGCGTAGTGCTGGTGGAACTGTCCCTGATAGGTGGCCCCAGGTGATAAATGTATGTACATGGTCATTACACCATACCCTTCACTTCCAGGCAACTGATAGAACCTGCCGTCAGCTCAGGCACGAGAATTGGATGGGCCCCTGCCTTTAAACTTGAATTGACATGGCATCCTCACACGAAAGCATCAAGCAAACACGTGCCGTACGTGGCCATCAACCCACTCTCCTCAGGATAGTTTGTCCGAGTAGAAATCAGCTAATTACTAGTTTGTCCAAGTAAAAATTAGCCAAATACTACATGATGAAACATATGTGCCGGTCAGACTAAAGAGCAGCTAAAATGTCAAATACTGAGATTGATAGGGTGGTCACACATCTGGTGATTTAGTCTCTATTACGCTGTATTTTCACCATTTCGACTGTTTAAACTCCCCCTTATTAACTGTCCCGCATTCAAAAGTGAGAGTGCATGGATGTTCAAAAGTAAGAGTGCATGGTTCAAAATGAGTTCACTGCCAATAATGTTGGAAATAAAGGGTTGTAGGAAAAGTTCTCGCGGTTTCGAAACGTTTCATTCCATTGCTTCTTCGAAAATAGGACGGTTCTCTGAGAAATAAATGAACCACTCTTTACAGTGACGCCATATGGCTCTTCACCAATCTTCGGAAGTCTTTTCGATGTCATCGGTACAGAGCTTTTTTGGCATTAACTCGGAAAAGTTATTCAACCAGCGATCCTAGTCGTCTTTATAATCGAAGGCTATTCCAAGCATTTCGTTAAAGAGCGACAGGAAAAGAAGGTAACTACTTGACACAAGATTACGGTTTACCGTAGGTAAATCACTCAGACTATTCCAAGGGCAAGAATCTGGCAGGCAGAGTGCCGAACGAGCGGGGGGCGACGCAAGAAACGAGCGAAGCCAAGTTTTCGCCCAAGTCGCTCGCGCGTTTGAGCCAGAACCTTGGTATTGGCCCTCTTTGGGCCCCCAAATTCTGCTTGTTTGGACCGCTCTAAGGCATCATTCATCACTGCTACTAACCAGTTGACTGTTCTGTTTCAGTGCAGTCAACCAGTTAACAACATTGACGAATGACACGTGAAACAACCAAACGATTATATGACCAAATATATTTATTAAAAGCTGCTTCAATACAATAGAAATGTACTTCATTGGAAACTTATGACTACATGACTACATCTGTATATATAAAAGTGAAAGTTTGTTTGTGTGTGTGTGTGTGTGTTTGTGTGTGTTTGTGTGTGTGTTTGTGTGTTCCGAATAGAAATCGCGGAGGATGAACCGATCGGGACCAAATTTTGCATGTAGATTCCTCGGGGGCCGGCGGAGGTTATAGGCTACTTTGCACCTGGGATTATTGATTGATTTATCGATTATATCGGTTTTATTGATTTTTCGCTCTTCTTGACCAGGGACTAGCGACAACATGCCTACTGGGGTAACTCAATGCGCTGAACACGAATATGACAACCATTTCGCGCCAATTTATCGATTTATTGATTTTATTGATTTTTCGCTATTCTTGATCATGGGGTGGTAAAGACATGTCTACTGGGGTACCTCAGTACGCTGAATAAGAATGACAACCGTTTTGCACGAATTATTGATTTATCGATTTTCCCCATTTTCGCTCGGGGACGGACAAAGACATGTCTTCTTGGGTTTTTCAATGCGCTGAATAGGAATATGACATTTTGCATGAACTATCGGTTTTTCGATTCTATTGATTTTTGGCTCTTCCGCCCAATGGAGTGGTGAAGACATCTCTCCTGGGGTTCCTCGATATGCTGAGTATGAATATGACAACCACTTTGTACGAATACGTCGATTCAATGTCACCGAAATAGCTCTGCTAACTTTTCGCGCACAAGTCGATGGGGAACGTCACCTGGGCTTCGGTAACATGCTGATCACCAAAATTATGGAGGTTTTAATGAATTTGTCGATGATAGTAATTGGCCTCAGCAGTATGATGTGGCCAAGGTAATAAAACACCCGAGCGAAGCCGGGTACGGCAGCTAGTATACAACTAAAAATAAGTACATAATCGAAAAAGGAAGAAAAAATAGTAGCTAATCAAGAACTTCAAGTAGGGAAGACACGATATTGCTCAAACAACGTGAGAGAAGATGGGCTGCACATGCAGCTAAAAAGGTAGATAATCCAAGGGTGAATATTCTAATGCGAACCACAGGCAATGCCAAACTGGAGATGGAAACAGTTAATCAGGCTCGTAGTGAAGGAAAGCTCGACTGGAAACCGTACTTCATATTTTATAGAACCAAGGGTTGCTATGAAGCGAGAGAAGAGGTAAGACATTCAGATGACAGAGCAAAATGAGGCAAGGTAGTCACATTACCCAAAGATGTGTTGGTTTGAAATCAATCAATCAATCAGTCAAAAACTTCGCCGCTTCTCCGTATTGGAGATATCGTTTGCACTAGTATCCGGTTAGATTCAGGAAAAAAAGCTAGCAGTAGGTAAGAAAAAAGACCTCGTCTTTTTTTGAAAAAAAAGAAGCGGATGTAGGCAAAATGTTATTCCATCCAGCGAAACTAAGCGATCATACAGCAAAATCGAAAATCAGGAAAGTGCCGAGAACCGGTGACGAAGTCAGTTCTCCTCGAAGACGATGTCGTGGCTTTTGTCGTAGTATTCGGAAGCGACACTCCTCATGACGTAGTCGACGGTTGCGTTTAGCATGACGTTAAGAGACAGTATTTTGGAGAAGGGCTATAGGAGATTATACAGAAAGAGATAGGAGATTATACGTACATTGTTCAGCAGCCAGCGGAAGTTCTCCATGTTGTCGTAGTATTCGCACTCATACGACCGTATATCGCGCCTAAAATACTTTTAAAAAACTTCTCCAAACTGCAAGCACTCGCATCAACTTGAACCACAAGGGTGCTCACTGACTTGAGTCAATTCAGATTCTAGTCTAAATCACCACAATGAAAAACAAGTTACATTGAAGAGACATTATGAGAACCCTCCAAAGAAACCTGCTGAACAACTAGTCCATTGAGTGATCAGTTGGCTTATTGCGCGTGAACATGATGCCAGACAAGACAGACTTCCGATAGTCGTTTGTAACACGTGGATGTAGACACTGTAGACACTCCAATCAAAGATAAAGCGGCCAAAATTGTCTGCTGCGATAAAGCATAAAGTTTATCCGGTTTTATCTGAGCGTTTTCAGCTCTTTATCCTCCTCCTGCAATAATTGAGCATCATTTGCATAAGCAATTCACAGCTCTTTGATAAGCCTACCTCTGCAAGGGATAACCTTTACGCATGCACTTTTGCCTAGGGCCATCCACTTTTTGCTTGCACATTCCACAAAAATAGTGTTTCGCTACTTCGAGAGGAGCCAAGAGTTCCTCATGAAGGTGTGTCAAATCTCTCGTGTACTAGAAATGTAGGCGTCAATGTGATCATTCAACCTCCAAGGAAACTTCCCAGTAGATGAACGAATTCTACATTGTACTAGTACTCAGTGTAACAGGCGGCGGGAATCCGTACAAAACTGTCATCAGTTCTTCCATCATGCCAACCTCTTCCGCAGAGATACCAAATTGATGAATGTAAGAAGCGTAATAAAGAATTTACCCATTCCTACATTAAGAAAACCAGCCTTGCGTTCCCGAATAAAAATAGGTCTCCTATGACTAAAAATACTCATTTCGAATGTGATTGAGGTTTCCATCTGTTCATTTACCACAGAACAAGCATCATCGCGGTTATCGAGTAAGATTTGCTCTAATAATAGAAAACGTTAAGCATAACTAGCGCTAAAAGAATTTCTTACACCTCTTGTTGAACTCTTACAAAAGGTTTGTACCTTCACATATCTGTTGTCTGAAGCGTTCCACACTCAGATCTCTAGAGCATGATCGCGATGACAGTCTATGTACAGTCTTTCTCAGAAATTTTTGCCTCACGCTGAACCGCCCGTCAGTATAGCTACCACACCACGTATGATAATGCATAGGTGATGCGGCGCGGCTTAGCAGATGGGCGGTTAATTATGAGGCATGTATTTTTGAGAAGGACTGTAGATGTTTCCTCATCATACGCCTCTGCCACTCTTCCATCAATGCTAAACAAAGAAACCGTTGGCTCGTTAAACTTCCACCGCTGTTCTAAGAAACTTCCGTAGTCGCGTACGTCGTGCTTGCTGATGTATTGTGGCATTTTACGAATGAAATAAAATTAGATAGATGGAAATGTATATATGAAACAAATTGTACAACGTCCATGGACGGGGAAAATAATGCAAATTCTCAACTACACGAAAGGAGCGAGCATCACAGCACACAAATATCGGAATAAAAAGAATGAAAAAGTGGAAATGAAGACGAACTTCAAAATTGCATAATTTCGAAACTTTATCAATGTGTTGGATCAGAGCACGTTTTTGACAAGTCTGAAAAGAGCCGCAAGTTTAAGTAATCCAGTGACTATGCCGATCTGAGGTGTCTTTCGAGCCTTTACTTCTACAAAAAATTGCGCGGTCAGCTTCCATGCATGAGAGGTCACGTGCAAGCGACTTAACATGTTCCGTGCTGGACGGCGAATGTAGCGCATCAACCCGATTGTTGCTCTCCTAAGGCCCGCGAACCAACGAAACCCGCCATTAGCCCTCAACACACCTAACTTTCCTGCGCAGTTGGCCCGCTGTGGACCCTCGGTCAAATCTTTCGCCCGGAAAGCCTAGTGGAGCGAATCGAGCTTTGCCCCTGTAATTGTCTAAGTAGCAACCTCTGTCGAGTAGCTTCTGGCGAGCTACTCGTTGCAGTGTGCGGACGAGCAGCGCCGCATAGGTGCTCATCTTTGTCAACCCGCTGTTGGCTGTGCTTGATGTTGACTACAAACACCGCTTCCCATCTTCTGTGAAGATGTTCTTCAGCCAGTTTCCCCTGGACCTGAATAGAGGCAATTCAGTAGCCATTCAGTCACTCGAATTAAGGCGATACTCGTCGATGGTGCCAAGTTAACGTGAGATGCGAATGAACCGAGGTCTCCCTGGTTTTTGGAATGGACAGCATAGGCTCTCTTCCTTGGCTGGTGTACAATATTCACGACTGCTGGTGCAGGGAAATCAGCGCGTTTAGGAAATTCATCAACATGAAGTGTGCGCTGAGACCAGCGATGACAGTACAGATGTCGAAATCTCTCTATAACTTCTGAAAGAGTTCAAGAATGGGGACCAAAATTCTCACACTATTTATGAAAGCCACTTTCTATCGTATTATTACAAAAGGTAGGTGAGAGCTGCTTTCTAGTTTCCCTTCCAGCATTTGAAAAAGCGATCCATACTTGATTACTCAACAGCCACCCAGTATACTTATTTCTTCAGCATCTGAGAAACGAATTTCAGAGCTTCCACCTCTGAACTAACATAGCCGAACAAAATTTGAATGATACAAATGTATGTAAGAAGAACAGAGATGCCTCATAGTACCGTTATGTCCCGTGTAAAAACAGACACAACGAGGAACCAGTTCCTCACGACAGTATTCCATGTATAACAATTCCGGCATTTTCGTTCATTTTTGATACCTGCTTGATTTGTGACCGAATTTGTAGAGGTGGAAACATGGCCAAAACTGGTCTCTATGTGAATACCTTGCAGTGTTGAAAAGAATGGATGTTGCCTACTACGAACTTCTGGTAGGTGTTTCGATGGTTCCTCTTTAAAAAATAATTCAAAAACAAGATTTGATGTGAGTTCGATCGCAAATTCTGAACAGTTACTGCTTTTGCAGAATAAAACAACGCCAGCCTTCTCGTGCTTTCCACGTCCTTTGCTGGGATTTCAACACTGTTCACTTGAGTATCATAACTCATTTTGTAGTTCTTGCTTCGCTCTTCACGAATATTATTAGGTTGGTGCAAAAGAAATGGCGCGTTTTCGTTTTGACATTATTTTTTCCCACAACTTTAATGAATGGAAACCTTTATGGGCAATATTATCCCTCTGGATTAGCAGGGATCACTGCTCATTGTATGAGTGGGTCCTTAAGATCCTGCCTAAAGAACTCAAAAAAGCGTTCGCGGATTTCTTGAGTGTCTCCCGTTATTTCGTTGTTCTTCATGAGTTCTATGTTTCTGAAAACCTCAATGTCAAGCGAAATCTCAAGCACGAAGATTTGAGCGGGTGATGCAAGATGCAACCCTTGTACTCTCAAGTTTGGGCAAGCGAATGAACTTCAACACAAAAGGGATAAAGATGATGCCCCTGTGTATTTATTCATGGAAATGTATGTAGGGTAAAAGAATACCAACCGCTCTGATAATCGCCAGAGAATCTTCGACATGACGGGCGTATTTTGCTCTTCAGCAACAAAAAAAAAACAAAAAAAAAAAAACACTGCTGATCCCGATTCTCCGCCGCTCTGCATGAACGCTACCTTAAAGGCAGTGTGTCACGTCATGACAAATGTTGGGATACCAACAGAATCCGATACATTTTTACGCACTGATTCCAATCATGTGCTTGAAATTTGAAGAAAACGGTCAAAAACTCTATTTTGGAGGCCAATTTCAATACTGGGACGGAAAAGAGGGTGTGAAATTCTAAAATGAACTACTCAGCAGTTACTATAATATTAACACAGTAATGAACAAGTACCACTGCGTTCGAAAACTATGCTCAACAAGCTATTGCTGCGGAACGAAGCCTCTCGTCCATCGACCGAGAATTCCGAGATTCTGGGCCAATTCCCCTCAATTTCATCTGAAAATGCGACATGTTATTTTTGTCCCGATTGAACAACAAGCAAAAACAAATATTGATTTCGAAAATATCAGACATCTGCTCCTGCATCAACACTAAAACGTTTGACAATTTCGTTGGCGGTGGCACGCCGACATCGTCAAGCTCAATCTTAGCCAAATGAAGTTCCCTTCAACAGGTATGAGGAAAAAATCAAAAGATCAACGGATTCGAATTCCTGTGAGGTTTAGTAAATCTATTGTTCCGGAAACTGAGCAAGCGAAACGATTCAAGAGCTTGAAATTTGGGGTTTCTTAGGGGTAGTCGCCAAAATTATTGAAATCTTCACCCATTTTTACGTTTTCTGCAAACCGTATTGCCGCTTCCACTATCAATTCTACCAGAATTAGTTCACAACTCTTCACACATTGAAATCGGTGTGTAAATCAATTTCTCGAACGCTGTCAGCGATTTGAAAACGTAACGTGACAAAACCCCATCGTTCCAAAAAGAGGCGCTAACTTTGCAATAGCAGTATCCAAGAATCAATGGGAATTATCCTATGTCATGTGTGAGGATTGAATGTGAAAAACAAGGGTTAACCAATAAGTAAATACGGTTCTGAGAAAAAAGCAGCAACCTAGAATAAATTGGAAAAGCGGGAACATTCATCGTTTCATAATAATTACGGGCCACCCTGTAGAGTGCTTCCGACATTTCCGTTAATTTTCTAACATCTGTGATGATTTTCGGCCTCATTTGCAGTATGGCGAATATGACCAAAAATCATGAATATTTTGCATTGCAGAGGGATCAGCCTTTGTTTGTTATGGATGTGTTGTGGATGTTTCGGGGACTCCTGTACAAAAAGGCAATGAAATGCAAAAAACAAGGTGTGTTGCGCTTTCTATCGCAGGTTTCGAATATAATGATTATTGACCCTGAAGAGCTTCGAGCCATTTCAGATGAAGGTGATTATTCTTTGCTCATCATTCTCTATGGCAATTGCCTGCTCATGCTTTCCACAGCCCGCCAACGATGCTTTCTGTGAAGCCGACTGGGGTGATCTTTTTTTTACTATGCTTGGATTTTTCAGTTTTTTCCCCAAAATAGTCTCAGAAAGTTCAGTTTTTCCCCGAAATACTCTCGGAATAGTTGAACACACATTTCACACAATGACGCCTCAATGTGCTGTTATGTTCTTAGTTGGTGTGGTTCACAGTTGGCTGAAAACTCTTCTTAGCTCCTTTAGTTTATGCTCCGCTGAAGAGTTCTTCTATGTGAAGTTATACAGTAAACAAATAGGAAACGCAACGTTTAATACATTGGGTTGTTGCAGAATTGATGTCTGACTTTCAAACCGTCAAATTTGAAGTTATAATTTGGAATGAAAGGCAGTACTACAACCGTACATTTCGCACTTATTTTAAAGCACTTTCGTTGGCTTCCTAGAGTTGATTTGGAGCGTAGCCTTTTGCAAGAATCCGTCGCAAACTGTATCATGGATTCGAACTTGGTGACAACGCAATTGCTTAAGAGGGATTTTTACGAATGAATGTGTAAGGAAATGTTTAACAGAGCTGCATGCTCGTCTAAGTAATCTTGCAACCAGTTTTGGAGATACGTTTACCTTTGCTATGGATCAAATTCGATGACGTTAAAGAGGTGCTAAAGACATTTCCACCAAAGGGTCTGTTCGAAATCATTATAGTGACCCTGACGTCCATTATTTTGCTGGTTTTGGCGACGTGAAAAGAAAAAGCGTTGTGGAATAAT
Organism: Ancylostoma caninum; assembly: GCA_037903475.1. Lineage (NCBI taxonomy): Eukaryota > Metazoa > Nematoda > Chromadorea > Rhabditida > Ancylostomatidae > Ancylostoma > Ancylostoma caninum. Next base: position 784,028 of record JBAJFG010000358.1, on the reverse strand, counting down.
TGGAGCAGTGAGTTCCCCTTAGATTGATCTTTTCCGTTGCACTGCTGCATATGCTCCCACATCAAACTCCAGATGATCTGAATGCAGACACAGTTGGAAATAAACGCTCTCCTCCTGATGAGTGATCCCCTGTAGGTGACCAAAAATTCAAGCGGTTGGATTCTCACGCTGTAAGTTTTGCTGAGTGCAAAAGGCTGAGTTCCCTAGCTAATGAGACTACAATTTAGCACAAAGAAGGTGAAGATAGTTGATCGAATTGATCCAAACGACCACAACGGAAAAATAGTTTGGTTCTAAGCGAGCCATGGCAATACAAATTTAGCTCTCGGTACACGACATAGATTTTGCAACAAGCTAATAGATTAAATAATAGATTAATAGATATGAGTCTCTGCCAAGTCCCGTGTTCACCAAAGAATTCTAACCAGCGTTTGATTCGAGTAAATATGAATAAGCATCTTGGAGCATATATAGGTCTTTATGTAAGAGATCCCTGGGTTTCGACCGGTAGTGAAATGAAGGTTGCATAGAAAGGTTTGGTTGTGGCTTCTCATCGGGTAGCCAATGAGAACGAAGGCCTAATTTCTAATTTCCTAACTTCTAATAGGTTGTTTTTATGTTTTTGAGACAGGATTTGAAGATGCGTGCGGCTGACCTGCGACTGACGCATGCACTTTGCATAAATTGTCCTTATTTATGCTACCGACTTAACAGAATGATAGAAGTCCCTCATCTGTTCCACATGGTAAAATTCATTCTTATCCAGGACAGACGAGCATTTCTCACTGTCTGTTTCTCTCCAAATTAATTTCTCCGGTGCTTTGCTCAAAGCGAAGCTGAGAAAGCAAGCGTTTTCAGCCAAGTTCTCTACGTAAACTGCTATACTCTTCTGCTACGCCCCTGTTCTCCAAATAGGAGTATCAGCACGGATTTGTGCAAGTGCAACTACGAGATAATAATATACATATATAGAGATGCCGATGTAGTATATTCAAATCCAATTGCTATGTCGAGCAGCGTTTTCTGCCTCCCAATTAGCAACCGCAGAAAAAACGCAGCATAGAAATATATTCTCTTATGATGATCCACTTCTTTGTCCTGCTTCTCTCGCTCTTGCTCATAATTCCTCACCATTTTACTGTTTCTGGTGTTCGAGTAAACTATAAATGCAGAAGTAATGGAAAGTTGCAAATAATGGCTCTTCCGTGTTTTATTTTTTTTATGAGTGGGCAAATATTAATAGGACCTATAGTAGCCAAATAGCAACTTCTGATTCGAGAACACACATACCAACTGTGCAATTTGTTTCTGCCTACTCTAAAATACGTAGTTTGTGTCGGTTATTTTTCAGTTTCTCGGGTGAAAGTTAACTGTTTTCACAATCCTCACAATGATGAAACTGGTATGTATGATGTGATCTACGCAGTAAAGCATATTCGCATCTACAAGGTTTGTCGTTTCATGGCTGTGCTTTAAAACAACAGAGGTTTACGAAGTCAAATTCAGAAGCCTGGTTATGTTTCCACACTACCGCCCCTGGTGTACACACCGTCAAATGGAGCCACATGTGGACTCTACATGGAAGTCGGCAAGGAGTATCTTCTTTCAGGTGGGCTTGACAGTTTCCACGACATCCGTAATAATCATATGCAAGAATCTGTAGGCACAAGACAGGCCGACGGTACCCTTCACGTCTATCTCTGTGGACAAGTAACAGACAGTGGCTTTGGTGGTGTGTCCGAATGGAGTAACGTCTCGACAGCACTTCGAGCAAACCTAACAACGTTTCAGTGCTGAAATCTTGTCGAAAATGAATAAATCTTTCTTCTTCACGCATTGTTTTCTCATTGTACCTATGAACGGCGTGTCATTATTGCACTAAAGTCGACAGCATAAACAAGGATTTCTTACCTTCTCAAGGAAGTGTAACACCTCTTTTCAAGAGTTGCAGATATCAACAGGTTTTAGACCTCGTCACGCTGGTTCCAAGAATGTTCGTCAAAACGCATGAAATTAACGAAAACCCCGTTTTTGAAGGGTCCGAAAGCGCAGTCAACGGACCACTTGGGCGGAGCGGTCCGTGAATGTGCTGACTGCCCGCCACGGCTGCAGCGTTGGCCAACACGTCCCCGATCGACGAGATCAACGGCTTCACGAGTCCACTCGACTTGACAAACTGTTCCAAATCCTGTCCCGAAAACGTCTCAATAACCGATTTAAAGACCGTTTTGTAACATTTTATATATACCGCTGTATTCGGCGTGTCGAGGAGATTCAGAATATGCTAAAAGCCCAAACATGAAAACGAGGGGATACACTGCCTCTAAAGCAGGATCTATGAAACATTGTTATGTGCAACGAGCTGCTAAAATATGATTTTCTAGATCACATTCAGAAGCCATTGTCATTATTGCTGCTCAAACACATTCTCAGGCGTATATCTCAGCGTAGAGCACTAGATAGATTTTCGGGCGTACCGCGAATTACAGGAGGGATCTGTAACCGAGCGGTATTGGCCGATTAGTAGTGCATGATAAAGGACGGCCACTGAGAGGAACCGAACCGCTACAAATCTTCTTCCGTATGACCTACTGCTTGTTGAAGTAAACTTTCCGTTTACTAGTCTACTCTCCTCCAAGTAAACGATTTATCAATAAGTGGCGCGTGATGTATCGGATTAGTAGAGGTGGAAAAACGCGCAAAGGGGCGCAATACAGGTTCAGTTCTGAGTATTTGTGCTCAACTGAGGCAGGAACTCTCGAAATCAACCATCTAGAAGCAGACCTGGGCAAACTCCACGCTATTTCGTAGATATTCAATTTTGATGGAGTTGCTAATAGACCATGACTTTGCAGCAGATCTAGCGTATTTGAATAAGAAACAATTGTAGGTCTAAGATAACTCTGTGTGCAATGTTGCGTCTGTCCAAAATACGGACTTTTATCGTGGTGTGTGAAAAGAACACTATGTGCACTTCCAAGAAATGAAGTGAAGGTAGTTCTAGCCGCTCTCAGTTAACATGTAAGGCTGTAATAGATCTGCTGAGAATTTAGCAGCATTCCCACCACCGTCTGCATCAGGGATGAGCGGAATTCCGGTTTCAAGAATTCGGAAGCTCCTGAATTCTTGCCTCAAGCGAGCCTCTGACTTCTAGATTTCTGGACGATTGACAGTCGTTGGGTCACGCAAACCCAGACGTGCTGTATTCATCGCTCCACATTTCGCCAGAATTCCTGGTCAGCACCAACCCCAGGAGAGTGCTGGGCAACGGGTGCCTGTGTACTCCGAAAGGCTCTGTTAAGGATGACATCCTGTGCCAAAACCAGAGATTTTCGGAAGGTCAAATTTTTTTCAGCACTATAGGTTGGGACAGAGCGTCTGTAGGGCTCTGAGCGAGGGAACATGAGCATTTGCTGTGACTTCCATCTGCAATATGTTCATTTTGATGAAAAAGTCATTATGTGGGCAAATCCTTGAATGTTCCGAATAGCAACAGTTCTTTAGTGCGAAAAGCGGTACAACACTGAGAAGAAAACGCTTGTGAGTGACCGAAATATTCATGACTGTGCCACAGCAAGGTATTCTTTCGTCAAATCGTATGAATAGAAAGATTCATATGATGTGCTGAACATGAACACGACCCCATTCTACATGGAACACCGCTTTTCAGTGCTAGGCTTGACATACAGTCCTCGGGAATACGCCTCCGCTGTGGCCCATCAATGTGGAGAAATGTGGAGAACGGCAAAATGCAGGTCAGCCGATGAAAACACGTCCGTTGTGGCACAATAGTATGGAGCACACCAGGATGTGGGCCAGCGCATCGACGGAGCCGCTCAGCCCAGTAGTGAGGCGAACACGCGAATGCAGGTACACTGGTGGAAAACAGGACCACGTTGGCCAAATACAAAAAAGGCCGAAAATTACCTGTGCACTAAAGTTTTAGTTGTACAGTGAGTTCAGAGAACATCATTCAGTTTTCCTGGGGTGGTATGCACGAAAGTTCCAAAGCTTCCGATAGGTACATTTTTACTGTGTGTTCGCACTATAAATTGGACCGAAAAAATCGAGTAATTTTGTTATTTTAACTAACCATTTACGAAACAATCAAAAAATCCAGATATTAAAGTATGAGAAAGCCCAAAAGCTCTTCTTCTCACTCGCACAGTACTGCATTGGTCTGCAATGTTGGAACATTTGAATTTTCCGCTCATTCCAAACCGAATATTTTAGCTTTCGAATATCGATTACTTCGAATAAATGAAGAATTCGATTTTTCCAACACTAGGACCAACGTAGTGCTGTATGAGTGCAAAGAACCGCTTACTCTGTTTTTTATTGGCGATACTTTGGCAAGAGAATGTGTTTGGCAATACATTTTACGGGATAAAATTTTGCCTGGCAATATGGTTTGTGGGAGAATGAGTGAAAAGCCTGTTTGAGGATACATTTGGCAAGAGAATCTGTTGACGATACATTTTACGAGTGTTTGGCGATACTAAAGGCAAGAAAATCTGTTGGCGATACGAATGGCAAGGTTTGCATGGCGATACATTTTACGGGTGTTCTGATAAGGCGTTCATTTCATTCTTATTGTTAGTTGGAGGCTTAACCATTAGCGGTGTCGATCCGCATGGCTCAGCCGATAAGGCATCGAACTCCGAAGATTGGTATCATGGCACGATTTCTGATGATATCGAAATTTTTGCGAGGTTGATAACCCTCTTGTTTGACGATACAATTTTCAGGTTTTGCTTGGCAATACATTTCGCGGGACTTCTTGTTTGGCGATACATTTTACGGAACTTCGTGCTTGCCAATGCATTTGACGGGCTTCATTTGCCTAGGTAGTTGGCAAGCTCGCCTACGAGGTTGCCAAACAAACCTCGCCAAATGTATTGCCAATGAACATCAGATCAAGGACTTGTCTCATTTTTAATTATCTGCATGCTTACAGTGGACGTTGATGACAGTGGCCCATCCGTGGCCTCGAGAAGAACGCCGCGTTACCGCGCTGCGCATCAGCATGGTTTTTGATTTCCCATGTTGTTGCGTGGTGTCCCGGTATGGTATCGGTGTCGTCTGCCGCCGGAATGCTATTCCTTGGCGTTTTTCTTCCCGTCGAAAATCCTTAAAGCGGGAAGAAAAGCTGCTATAAATAGCATAACAGCGGCAGAAGATATTGGTTATGGCACGAGCGGCGCGGTTGCGCGGCGTCCTTCCCGAGGCTGCTAATGGGCCACCGCCATTGATGTCCACTGTACATTGTCCCTTAGATTGTCAATGAAAGTAAAAAAAATTGTTCAGTTTTTATTCGGTCCAATGTATAGTTTACATCAAGCATTCAGAAAAAAGGATAATATAAAAACCATGCTGATCATTCACTCGAACTACTAGATACACAAAATCACGCGATTCTTGATGCAGCTTAGATGCACGTCAAATACGCGTGTTCACGTCCTGGCACCCATTCACCGCGTCCGCGCGGTGTTTTCATTGAAGACGAGCATGCCACGTTGACCCCTCTCGTGGAAAATCCTCTACAATTAGTTGTTTGCGTCTGATGCGCGACTAGCGCAAGCGTCTAGTATAGATTGACCTAAATCGAGCTATTACACGTTCAAATCACAAGTAAATATGAAGTGATTTTGCGTACATTCAATCAAAACACCTCGGTAATAAACAACAGTGAGGTACCGATCATTTGTGCCGGAAGGTTTCGGCTGGAAGGCTTCGCCGCGGGAATCTCCGTTAACGGAATTTCTGTTCCAGGTCTTCGCACAAAAGCCTTCCTGAGCCGGAACTTTCGTGCATACCATCCCTGGACATCAATAGTAGGTGTGTGAATAAGCGGAAGAGATCTGTGGGTTCGTTCATCTCTACGTCGCTTTTTTCCGCATCTATAAGGGATTCCCTGAGGAATACTCCTTTCTCCGGAAAGAATCTCAGTAAAGATGCACGTTGAACTGCCAAACGTTGGAATTTCTGAGCAGGGAGAACAACATTAATAAGCCTTGGACGATGCGATTGTTTACCTAGACGATACGCTGTGACAGGAAAGCATTCAATGTTCAAATGAGCTAGATTATTGAGGACACTGTCAACATCGTGCTTAACTTTGTCATGGACAATCGGAGACTCCAGTTCAGGAACGCCACTAACAACAATCGAGCGTAGTCTCTATGACTAAGGGATATCTGAAGGGCCAGAATGCTCAGAAAGAAAATTCTTTTTCACGGAAATGCAGCGCTGTTCCGAGATTTCGCTTTCGGCATTACAAAGCTTCCATCGCAGATCAGAATTCTCTTTTCTGAGATCTTCGTTCTCACTATGGAGCTGCGCTATTTCTTCCAATAATTGATTCAGAGCACTCTTCACAAATTTGGAAAATTGTGAGGATGCATTCACTTTATTTATCGATCCTTAAAGCTCCGAGAGCGTCCATCGGGAGAAGCTGATTGAACTTTAATAGAAGAACGAGAAGCACGCTTCATGACCGCTTTCACAAAAACGCTGGTATGCAATAGCGCTGATAGTCGGCCTAAAATACAGGGCACTAGTAGTTATTGCCGGAGAGAGGAATACACCGGCCACACTCGGTCAGCGCATGAATGTGAATGACTTTCAAAGTTTTAATGCTTTAACTAGGTGTCAAATGCAGAGAGCTCAAATTTCCTCAGAATTTTGCTGATGACCCAAAATATCTGGAAAACTCGTCAGACTTCAAAATAGCCTACATTGGCCGAAACGCTGGCTCCCAACGTCTTCAAAGGTGCAGCACATGATTCTCGCAGGTGCTCCTCACTCATTTCGTCCCGGGAGTTTTCTCAGGGTTTCTTTCAGGGGATACAAATTCTTGGCAGAAAGGACAGATTTTGCTCTTCAACGGTTACTACAGCGAAAAATCTCTCGCATTCAAATTCGAACGCTGCGAAGGCCGTTAAGCATGCTTCTGAAACTTAGGCGAACGCTCATTACTCTAGTCTTTAATATTTTTGTCTCTTGCGCAGGAGTCGACCCCTATCGTAGGTCTTGTCTACCATCTTTGAAAAGTGCAGATTTGGTAATTCAGAAATGTCCCATAGAATTATCTCGTTGCACAGATAAGTACAAATTTACATTTTAGCATTGGTTTATACAAAAAACAGGGGAGCCTTGCCACTGGATTCCACACCGCCCCACGACGTCAAAGATAGGAATTGACCTGTTCCAGCAACAGATCTGTCTTGGAATTGCCAAATGTCATTGGTTTTTCTATGACTAGTCACTCTGGGTGGTTGCCACAGTGAAAAGTTTCCCACCAGTGAAGATGATCGAGTGGCAACGAGAATGAGGAAATCACTCCAGCAACTGCATGCACATGTTCTTTCTGTTCTTTCTCATAGTATCAGAAAATGTGTGGGTTTTTTTTGAAAATGTTAAGGATAAGGGTGTGGAACAAAAGACCTAGGCATACTGGTAAATGATAAATTATGTTTCGGAAATCATTGCAAAGCCTTGGCCTCAGAAGCCAATTTTAGGATATACAGTCTATCCAAAGCACTCCGCACAAAAACCCTCATGTACTTCTAAAGGCTTGCAAGACATAGACATGTGCGCCCAATCGTTGAATGCAACACAACTGTTTTCTCTCCTTATAAAAAGAAAGATGTAATTCTCTCAGAGATTGTCCAGAACAATTTCACTCGCAAGCTTCTTCTGCGCAGTGGTCTTGATTACAAACATATCCCTGATGGAAAACAAAGAGGGAAACAATTTAATCTACCCAGTCTATACAGTAGGAGGAAAAAGAATGATCTGGTTATGGCCTTCAAAATACTTACTGGGAGAACCAACATCAAATCAACTGACTTTTTCACTTTAATGAACTCCAAGACCAGAGGGTGAAGCATAAAACTGAAGGCTTCTGTTGCTAGAACACAGATCAGGCTCAAAAGCTTCGCGATTCGGGTCATAGCAGAACTTAAATTTCTCAACAGTGATATTCTTCGGATGTCGCTCTCTGCATTCAAGAAATTGGCACAGTTGAAACTCGCTCACTGGCTTCCTAGAGTCAATACTTGTACTGTACTTGTGTATTCTCTAAGTATTTACTATGTATGTAATATCTTACACGCGTTGATGAATTACGTATTATCCACCACGTGAGCTTTGCTTACGCCTTCAATATAAATAAATAAATGAAGGGGGTTTTTACAGTTTTAACGAGCCGCGTCCTGTGCTTAAACATAGGCAGCGTCTACGAAGTGCGAGCTTGCAGCGTCATTTGCCGCAGTGGGTTGCTTTCACTGTTTTTGACCCAGAACGTCATTTTGCGAGCTCGCTCTGCGAGCTGCGTCAAGGAACACTGTGGGGCATTCTTTACCGCTGCGTCAAAGCGGCAAACCGAATTTATATATTTACCAGTCTGGCCGTCCGGCTGACGCCGGACTTCCAGACTTTTCCTAATGCTCGCTTCGCTCGCATGGCTTCATCCCTTCTTCATTCAATAAAGTCACAGCTATTCCAAATTTTTGCTATAATGTGTCCCACACCCTTTCCATTGCTTTTTCTCATGTAAAAAGGCACTTATCAAAGAGGATTAACCTTCTCGAAGCAATTTTATTATTTGCTCAACTGAAATAGCTTTTGTAACTATATATAAGCGGTTCAACCTGGATTGACCGCAAAAAATGGTTTGTTATAACTGGTCAAGTGATAAGAGTCAGTTAGAACATATAAAAGTGGAGGGTGCGGTGTGTTCATAAACAAATGAGAAGAGAAGAACGCGGAGGAGGACGTAAGGAGGAAGGATTCACACGATTGCACACTAATCCGCGCAGTGGTCTGACATCTAGTTTTTTTTAACGATTGATGTTAGACGCCATCGAATCGATTTAGCAAATATGGACCTAACTCATGACATATTTTTTTTAATATTTTCAGGCGCTCCTCCACTTTTGAGCGCAGGCGCACCCTTATCACAGCCGTGGACCCGTCTCCTCCCATTTTGGGCGCCGGCGCACCCTTATCACAGCAGTGGACCCGTCTCCTCCCATTTTGGGCGCCGGCGCACCCTTATCACAGCAGTGGACCCGTCTCCCCCACTTTGGGCGCCGATGCACCCTTATCACAGCAGTGGACCCGTCTTCCCCCACTTTGGGCGCCGGCGCACCCTTATCACAGCAGTGGACCCGTCTCCCCCACTTTGGGCGCCGGCGCACCCTTATCATAGCAGTGGACCCGTCTCCCCCACTTTGGGCGCCGGTGCACCCTTATCACAGCAGTGGACCCGTCTCCCCCACTTTGGGCGCCGGTGCACCCTTATCACAGCAGTGGACCCGTCTCCCCCACTTTGGGCGCCGGTGCACCCTTATCACAGCCGTGGACCCGTCTCCCCCCACTTTGGGCGCACCGTTCATGTGACGGTGGAGTGGTCGGCATCACTCTAAGCCACGCCCTCGAATTTCGTTCTACACACACACTCGTGACACACAAAGTAAGCCCGTTATTATAAGTCATGATATTTATTCCACAATCCACAGGTGGTAGTGCGACTGCTTTATTGTATACTTATACTTAATAATTATATACGAAAAGAATTATATATTACATATTATCAATTATATCAATCATATATTTATATACGGAAAGAACTTCAAGTTCCCTTTTTTAACTTCTCTTTAATTGCTGCAAGCTGCGTCGTTTGCCGCAACCCCGACGCGAGTTGAATGGCTAAAAGTCAGCTCGCAGTGAAAGACTTCTCGCGCCGTGTCGCAACTTGCTTAAAATTGTGAAAAACCCTATAGGTGTTCAGCTTCTCTCACACGATTTTCTCCTGGGTCTGCGGGCGATCCTGACCTCGATCACCATTTCGCGCCAGTAGCCTAGGGATCTCTGTCAATCCTGCTCCGAACAATTTTCGCACCATTGGGAATGGCTGCAGTACTAAATAGAAAGCTATCTCCCGTCTCTGTCCTCATTGTTTCCGAGCTGTTCGAAGTCTTTTATTATATCTTGAACAGTTATTTGGTGCAGGGATTACGCTTTCACAATGTATGGCACAGACTTTCAGTCCCGATACAGTTGAATAATGTCAGGCTTCTGAGGTAGGAGGCAAGCATGACGGGATTACTATTACTTGGTAATAAAATATAAGGAAGTAGTAGAAGAATGAGAAAAGAACCCGGAGAAATCTGGGAATCCACAGAAATGGGGGTGCACTGCACGGGTAATTTTTGGCCACCCTTTAGTGTGGAGAACGCCAGAATACGGGTTCACAGTTGAAAGACGGATCCGCTGTGGTCTAATAGTGTGGAAGAAGGCAGGATACGAGTCCGCGTCGGCCCAGTAGTGAGGAAAGTGCGCGAATGCAGGTTCACCGATTGAAGACGATGGCCAAACAGTGTGGAGAACGCAAGGATACTGGTTCGCTGTGGGCCAGTAGTGTGGAACACCCCAGAATGGGAGTCTGCAGATGAAAACGCTTCCGCTGTGGCTCTAATAATATGGAGAATGGCAGGATATAGGTCCACAGGTGGAAAACGGGTCAGCGTAGTGTGGAGAACGCCAAAACACGGATACACCGAAGCAAAGATGTCCACCTGCGCCCAGAACGGTGCGTCAGTTCGACCAATCGAAGAAGTGTTTATGCGCGCTAAACTGCTAAAAATAGTCCGCAGCAGTGGCAGACGTATGGGCGGAGGGCGACCCATTTCCTGGGGCGAGGGGGTCTCCACGTATGAAGTATGGTGAATGCGACAGGGAGTTCAAACGTTAGCTGCGCAGCCAGACTAATATAGCATACGCAAATCATAAGGTGGATTTCGTATTTAAGCCCACTCGATAATTAGTTTTGCTTCTTTGCGAACTTTCCAGGGATTTCGCAATTGTGAACGTTTCGCACATGCCTCAAGTGGCTGCCCCACTTCACTTTTTAGCCTCCCGAGGGCGCTGTACATACAAATCTTCACAACAAAACAGTGTTGTAACTTCAAAGACATTTGCCTTCCTTCCTTTGATTTATATCTAACGCAGTGAAGGTCGCAATGGTTTCTATGAAAATATTGAAAATAGCGAAGAAATGTTCTGCATTCCAGGTCTCTTACGTGAGAATGTATTTTGAGAAACGCGAACAGTATTTTGAGAAACGCGAACAACTCATCAGACCGTTAAAGGAAGTTTGCTTTGCTCTAAACCATAATCCATTATCCGTAGTGGTTACTTATTATGAAAACCCGTTAACCAAACACTCTTTGTTGTCGCAACGTATAAAACTGTTCGAAAACGGAGCGCCACATCAGCTACTAGCGAAATGGCGCTTCTTCTTCTCCTTCTAGCAATCCTCAGTCCTGCACAGGTAGATTCAGAGCATAACCATCGAATAGACTAATTCTCTTCTCTTCAAGGCTTGCGCTCCAACCCAAGCCCCCTCGTCCGGCAACAATACCAGTAAGCGCGAGGTGGGAGACGTGCAGGTAACGGTGGTAACCAACCAGAGGTACAACCCGTCGTTGAACGATGCACACATGCGGTCGATGAGAGCCTTGGTGGGTGCATTAAGAAAGTGAGTGAAAGAGGAGTGATGCCTCAGTTCCAGCTTAGCGACTACTGAAAATCCAAGGGGATCGTGTATAACAGAGATTTGGTGAGTGAGGCCATGACCAATGTGGACGGCAAGTTTGCCGTCGTCTATACTGTGCTCGGCGCTGACTGCGACGAGGTACGCGATATCATTTATTGTTAACAATTGTTCTACTGCAATCCATTTGCCGATGTGGAAACTCAGAATATATCCAACTTCTTCTTTTTCTTCTTTTTCTTAGCGTTTTTCCCGTTTCGCAGCGGGGTCCGCTTTGCTGATCTTTTGACGCCAGAGTGCTCTGTCGTGCGCTTGGTCGGGATGGATCCCAGCCGTCTTGAGATCACCGTGTACGGTGTCAAGCCATCGTTGCTTTGGTCGTCCTTTAGGCCGCTTTCCTGGTACCTCTACGTCGAAGCCAATCCTACAGACTTTGTCGCCATCAGCGCGAAGAACGTGACCAAACCATCGCAGACGCGCCTCACGGAGCTTGTCGGCTATCGCAGCTACCCCAAATCGCTGTCGTATGTCCTGGTTGCATATGCGATCTAGCTGCCTAAAGCCACCCATCCACCGCAGCATCCTCATCTCAGTGACACTGATTCGGCGTTCCATTTCCTTAGTGGCGGGCCAGCACTCGGCACCATACAGCGCGACAGGACGTACCACGGTACGGTAGATCTTCGACTTGAGCCGGTCTGGTATGTCCTTGTCGCACAGCACACCGGTCAGCGAGCGCCACTTCAACCACGCAGCGGCGACGCGTGCGGTGATCTCATGGACGAGGCTGCCGTCTGATGAAACCACTGAGCCGAGGTATTTGAACGTAGCGGCTCGCGGAAGATCCGTGCCATTAACTTTGATAGTGCCAGACTCGTGCTCGTCGGTGGTCAAATACTCGGTCTTCTTAACGTTGAGGCGGAGGCCGAACCGTGCCAGCTGGTCACTCCACGCTTGCGTCTGTCGTTCAAGTTCACCCTTGTCTTCGGATGCAAGCATTACGTCATCCGCGTACAGCAGCGTCCACGGCGCTGGTCTGTGAAGCTCCTTTGTGATGGCATCCATGACTACGATGAAAAGAAGCGGGGAAAGGGCTGAGCCTTGGTGTACGCCCACGGTTATGGGGAACTCCGTCGATGTACCCGCGGCCGCCTGCACTTTACTCCTGTGATCGGCGTAAAGAATCCGCACCCATTCGATCAGCTCTTCGGGAATGCCGTGAAGCCGCAGAGCATACCAAATGACTTCGTGGGGGACGCGGTCAAAGGCCTTCTCCAGATCTAGGAAAGCTAGGTGCAATGGTCTTTTCTTTTCACGATGCTTCTCGATCAGGAGACGGGCGGCGTGGATGGCATCGGTAGTGCCGCATCCGGGTACAAAACCGCACTGGTTCGGGGATAGTTGAACAATTTCACGAAACCGGCGATCAATGATACGCTCGAAGATCTTCATGGTATGCGACAAAAGACGGATTGGTCGATAGTTCGCGCAGTCAGCGGGGCTACCCTTGCCCTTCCAGATTGGGATGGTAGTGCTTCGCTGCCAGTCCACGGGCACCTTCTTCTCCGCTATGACTAGATTAAAAAATTTCGTTAACCAATCAGCGGAGTTCCAGCACTGCGACTTCCACAATTCTGCTGCCATATCATCTGGACCAGTCGCTTTGCCTGGCTTCATTCGCTTCAGTGCATACATGGTCTCTTCGATGGTGATTGGCTGCACTGGTCCGGAGGTGGGCGGAACTTCTGGGACGGATGGATGGGCAAATTCTTCCGTCGAGACCTTCTCAAAATAATCCTTCCATCGTTGCATCACCTTCTTGTGATCCATCAGGAGGTGGCCTTGCTCGTCGTTGACGCCGTGAAACTTCTCGACGTCGTCTGCTTGGCGCTGACGCGATTTCGCGAGTCGGTAGATGAAGCGCTCACCGTCCCTCGAGTCTAACTTCTTACAGACTTCATCGTAATGAGCCGCCTTCGCTGCGGCTACAGCCTTCTTAGCAGCCCTTTTCGCTTCGCGGTAACTCCTCCAGTTGTCTGTCGTTTTATTGTCAAGGAAGGAGTGGTAGAGCCGCTTCTTTTCGCGAACTTTCGCCCTCACTTCCTCTGTCCAAAGCCAGGTCTTCCTGTCAATCTTCCTTCGATCAGGTCTGGTCGTGCCGAGTTCGGAGCGAGCAGTTGCGAGGACAGCATCAGTTACTTTTTGCCATGTTTCGTCGACGTTCGTGATGGGTGGCAACTGAATGTGAGAGATGACTGCTATTTCTTTCTCTCTTAATCTCCACCACTTGATTCGAGCCGGCCCACATCGTTCGACGCGCTTCTTGTTTGGCGGCGTGATCTTCATTGTGCAAATTAGCGGCCGGTGTTGCGACGCGACCGTCTCATACGGTACGACTTTTGCATCCGTGACGAGCTTCTGGTCTTGATACCTCACAAGCACGTAGTCGATCTGTGTCGTGTTGCTGCCGCTGTAGAAAGAGACGAGGTGGGATGGTCGCTTCCGAAATCTCGTGTTCGTTATAACAAGGTTATGAGACTCGGCGTAATCGAGAATGCGCTCGCCATCCTCGTTACGCACCCCGTATCCGAAGCCGCCGTGGCATCTGTAGCCGTCCTTCGTCGATCCCACGTGCCCATTCAAGTCCCCTGCAATAATAACCGTATCTTCTGGTGGTACTGCAGCGGTCTTCTCATCAATCAGCGCCCAGAAGTCGTCTTTGGCTCGGTCTGAACATCCGGTCTGTGGGGCGTATGCCGAGAAAAAATGGATGCGCCTTTCCAAAGTGACGACAACAATCTTCATAAGACGGTCGTCAAAACGCTCCACGCCTGCTATGGAATCCCTGAACCGTTCGGAGACAATGATGCCGACACCATTTCTTGTACCTGGGCTACCATTGTAGACGATTTTGAATCCGCACCCGATGTCCTTGGATTTGCTGCCAGACCACCTCGTCTCCTGCACCGCACACAAGTCGATTCGACGGCGCTGCAGTGCTGCTGCCAGTTCAAATGAACGGCCTGTCAACGTGCCGACGTTCAAAGTAGCAATACGCGTCTTGGCCACGTTGTTATCCTTAACGACTCGCCTGCTTGCCCCCCGATGCCGCCGTTCGCGAAGCATCGGGGACCCTCGCATATTATTGTCCACACTCACCGGGCCCCGCGAGTGGGCGTCGATTCCCGCGTACGCCGTAGCCTTCTTCTTGAATCCATTTGACGTCATGATCCATTAGATGTGACGTGGGGTGTTCGTCAGCCGGCCTGTCACTACGGCCTGTCGCCGGCATTCGAATGACGAGGAGAAGGATTCCCCCCGTGGACAAGGGACTTATTTGTTAGAGGCGGCCCCTACTCGCCTCTCATGCGCTTCCCAGTCGTTAGAATGCGAGCTTTTGGCCAAATCCGAACTGCAGGATACAGCCCACACAAAGCATTTGCACACACCCACGCGCGTGAGTGCAGAATATATCCAACGATGGAGAAAAATCCTGTATACATCTAGATGTCAGCCAGCAAGTTTAGGAAAAGCTTATGTTGTTCAGGTGAATAACTTTGCACATGGAGCTAAGAGCCAGGCGAAGTTCATCACTAGCATGGAGATCAAATGTGGAGGCAAGCCGGAGTTTGTGGTCAGCTGATCAACCACTGATTTTCTGAAAGTAATAAACTTTCCGAGAATTTATTGTGCAAATCTCACTACCCATGATGAAAAGTCTAAATCCACGAGTGAGATCTGAATTAGATATTCCACTTCACCAATCTGGTGTGACAAACAAAATTTCATGAATTTAGCCTGTCTGCTGTTCCTCCAGTGTTTTTCTGACGTTAGACCACCAGTCTTTTTAAATCCTTTGCATCTTCTGGATAGCACTATAGTGCATAGACAATAGTGAAGAGAGAGATGCAAGGACATCAGCGGGAAAACCGATTTATGGAGCGAGATGAGACTATGTAGATCCTCGCAAGAAACGCGCTTCCGAAACCCTTGCACGGTGGGTGATTCATATCCTAAATGGCGCGATGATAGATAAATGATAAAAGCGAGAGACCTAGGTAGTGATTTGAGGGTTTCGCGCGGCGGCACTCGTTTCCTCCGACGCCCCAGGAAGCCGAGCGGTCATAACGCGCGTGCATCGCTCATATCGCCGCCGCGGACTCTGGTTCGAGTGTGTGTGTGTGTGTGTGTGTGTGTGTGTGTGTGTGTGTGTGTGTGTGTGTGTGTGTGTGTGTGTGTGTGTGTGTGTGTGTGTGTGTGTGTGTGTGTGTGTGTGTGTGTGTGTGTGTGTGTGTGTGTGTGTGTGTGTGTGTGTGTGTGTGTGTGTGTGTGTGTGTGTGTGTGTGTGTGTGTGTGTGTGTGTGTGTGTGTGTGTGTGTGTGTGTGTGTGTGTGTGTGTGTGTGTGTGTGTGTGTGTGTGTGTGTGTGTGTGTGTGTGTGTGTGTGTGTGTGTGTGTGTGTGTGTGTGTGTGTGTGTGTGTGTGTGTGTGTGTGTGTGTGTGTGTGTGTGTGTGTGTGTGTGTGTGTGTGTGTGTGTGTGTGTGTGTGTGTGTGTGTGTTCGACCAGTCTGGCCGCCTGGACAACTCTGGACATTTTGTACATTTTCGCTAGCCCTGCTCGAACATTCTTCATCACACATCAACATGTATGGTCAATTGGCTCACAGAGGGCGTCTGATCGGACTTGTCTGCAGTTACGACTTTGTCTGAGGGCAGATTTTACTAAATGGCAGTTGGGAAACATCACACATACCAAAAAAGTGTAAAAATTAGATCAGTTGGCTGAAAACGTGATGAGGTCGTAATTGCGGCCAGAGTTGGATCAGGCGCCCTCTGCGAGCTTATAGACTATATACCACTAACTTTTGAAATAAGCTTCAACTGGTCTTGGAATGCTGAAAGGTTCAGAGGAAAGGAGAAGCAAAGTTGAGGATGGAACGCAAACATTCCAACTAAGCATTACTTCGTAATGCTGAGAAGAGATGGATCTGATTTACTGGGAACAATAGTGACTGATCTCTAAAGGTAAGGAAAAAATGAGATAAAAAGCTGTCAAGATAAATCGAATGTCTTCGTGAGTTTTGGAACATCTGCATGTTAACTTGAATACGTGAAATTCTTGGAACTTGTAATTCTTGCGGCGATCGATACGCATGATGCTCGTGGAAGCCGACTCGCCAAGATGCCGTCAAGTCAGGTTCGAGCCTGGTTATAGTTTCCTCAAGATTTCGTAGGCGCGAGGCTCCTGCACATACCTCAATTGGCTGCCCCACCCACTTTCTAGCGAATACCCGTACGCAGACGCGTTCATTGGATTGAATGCGATTGCAGCAGGGGATTATCATTAGAGCACGAAAAGTGTAACTTTGCGAATCAAGTTGGTTTTTATGGTTAACTGCATTTTTGACAATTATTACGACTAGTTATGAACACAGATTGAAACTTGCTTCCAGTAGCGATGTATTCGTTAGGGAATGCCACCAAGACTGCAACCAAGCAATATAGAGTAGCTGTGAGATCATTCATTATTATTATATGTACAGGTATGATCGTATTATTGATGAGCATTAGGAGTTAACAACTTGACAGTATAAATAACCTGCTATTTCTATGCTATTTCTTACCTCTTCGTTGCAATCGCACTCATCCTCAGTGGTCACCTCATATGCTTCTGCATTTCAAGACTTGGAGAGGATCTTCCAGCAGCTCTCCTGCTCAGTTGGGTAGTGAGAGACAATTGTCAGAACCGATTTTATACATACAGAAATCGATGTATTATTCACTTTGTTTTGTGCTACTACTGGCTTGCGAGATAGTAGCGGCTAGCTTTCATGAATTCTTGCTGATAACAATTACTGGGAGAAGTACAACGTCATGCCACGCTGGCATTCCACCTAACCACCGACGTCCGTTCCTGAGTTAGAATTTAAGCATAGTCAAGCAAGACCAGGTTAGCAAGCCACCTTTCACAAACTGCGTTTCTTGACACCATGTATTTCGAAAGTCGGCTAACCAATTATGCAAGGCATCGTTAGTGCGTGGTTAACGTTTTATGAATCCTGGTTTTAGAGTCAGTTCCGGTACGGCCTGACAAGTGGAGTAAGCTGTGTTGCGGATATGATAGGCATGTAATGACATGGATCCGAGAGACCATCGCAAAAAGCATGCGCATTATGAAGATACGCAATTCGTGAAAGCTGGATTTCACAACTGGAATGAAGTGCGACATCCGGATACAGTGGACGTGACAGTGACGTTAGTAGGGCGAAAATATGCGGTTCTGGATGATTTGCGCCCAAAATCGAGGGAGACCATCATACACTTTGAGTCAGCTTGCTCCAATGTCTGTGTAGAATACCTGGTCTAAAGCTAAACAAGTCCTAAGAACTCCTAAGAAATTCAAAAAGAAACGTGGAATATTATGAAAGGTTTTTAAGGAGTGGCTGTGAAATGTCAAAAACGAGATTATTCAGGGATTTTAAATCTACGTCAGCCGGAAAAACATCAAGATTCTTTGTTCTTGATACAAAGCCATCCTTCCGAGAGGTGAAAGCTGCTCTGCCACACTGGTAAACAAAATCTTGATTTAAACCAGTAATTAGGTAAAACACTCAATAAAGAAGAATACATATAGTTGGAAGAAAGCAGAGGGATATGTTTGATGGATGTTCTCCAGCACATTTCCGGGTTGGATACGTTTCTTGGTGCTTTTTCTCTGAACCATAAAATCTGCAATGAATTACCCTCGAACACATATTGATGAATTCTGCTAACTTGCATCTCGTTTTTATCAGTGACTTGAATAGTCTTTTTTTTTTCAGAATACCTTCAAAAGAGCGCTAACACGATGTTGGCTCGTACACTTGTTTCTGTTGTTATGATAGTAAGTTGCGAGTGACTTATATGCTGAAGTCAACTATCCTTTCGTTCAACATTTTTAGGCATCATTGCTTCTGCTTCGGCAAGGAGTAAGTTTCTTGGCATTCTGAGTTACTCGATTAGCTTTTCTATTATCGACCTGCATTCAATATGTCTCGGATGCAAGTGAGAAGCTACATCAATTTCATATGTGCCAACATCTCGAATGAATAATTATACATGGTTGTGCTGCCACATTGAACTCACGATTAGATTCCTCACGATTACAGCTAACACCATGGGCCTGGCAGGTCTAGGGGAGAAATATTCTATGAAAGAAAGCCGTAGCCACGAATAGTAGGACAAGGAATGGAACGGAGTTACCGTAATAGTTGGACTTGAAATTTTCGTCCATAATGTGGAGAAACGCGCCAGGACAACTCAAGTATTCCTTTGAGATCGATAACAACTCCCCCCCCCCATCTCGTTTCGGATCCGTATCAGTGGGTGCGAGAGACGGTGGGTGGAAACCCTGCTGAATGGAACTTTTTTCGGGTTCAGTTTTTGAGAGAAGATATGAGTTGAGCGAGAGAGTATACGATTTGGCTATAATGGATTTGTCTGGCAAAATAGTAACAACCGCACTACGCCCACACTGAGATGGAAATCTAGTAAAAAAGGCCCCGTACACCATTAGGATGATCGACATGTCGATGATACTGCCGGCGGCCTTACCATACGAGCACGCAATGTATCAAAATGAATAATATAAGATGACGTCGGCGTTTGGCATTGTTCGGCACGTTGATGTCGTTCAGCTCGGTTCGGCAGTTTCGTGGCGTTGTAGACGAGGCGGTTGTCGTTGGAGGTGCGGCTTGGTGGATCGGGGAATCGACAGACGAAGCGAGGGGATGGAGTGCAGGGGGCAAGTCGAGTCATAGGTGGCAGATGGTTGAATAACAGACGAGTGGCGGATAGTAGACGATTGTCGTTTCAGAATCTCTATGGCTTTTGGGGAAGCTCCTGTGATGGCAGAGCAGCACATTGTGGCCTTGGCCACAATTGCCGCACTTTACACCACATTCGTCCCTATGCAACCCCTTCAGGAAGCGGAGACATAATCCCAGTCCCGTGGCTTGCACCGTGCCAGAAACTAGGTCTGGATACCTCGAACATCGACTGCTGTGATGAGAATCGCGGTTCTCATCTAACTCGCAGAAGGCGCAGTTAGATTTTGGAGTAGTGCGCTCCAAAATCGTATCAAATGTTGTGGGAGCTGAGACTCTTGGACTTCGTACCACAGACAATAGTTGGGAAGACAGCAGGGAGAGAAAAAACGCGAGAAATTGTGCAACAGTTGGAAAGGAATAAGAGAAACGCAGGCTGTCCGCACGGTTACTCAACTATTGTCGCGTTTGGAACAGGCTATAGTGAGTAATGAGCGCCTCGTGAGGCTTACAGCATCATTCTGACTAGTAAGTATCATAGCAAGCGTAAGACGGGTCAGTCCCGCCCTCTTCTTCATGAGGTACGATACGAACGGTGAGCATGGATACAATGAGGCTCATCAATTGGTCGATGATAACCCGATAGTACATGCTGATCAGGGCTGTGCGTTACTAACGTAGCGAATTAACGCATTAACGTATAACGGCCATTTTTGGCCTAAAGTAACGATTTAACGAATCTCAAAAATCCGTTAGAATCCATCTCGTTAGCAGACCAAATAATATCTGAAATGCGTACTTTTTTCGCTCTGCATAACTTTCTCGTGATGTTAAGCAGATTTTATGTATGCATAACCGCGACGATATGTAGTATGCCATAAGCCTAACGCGTCCGAAGAACAATCTTTTATGAACACTTCGTCATCCTAGCTTTCACGGACCAAAGCCATGGCAGCGGGTAGTGCTGTACAATTATTGAGATTAGATATACTAATGAGAACTTTCATGACTCTGCAACTATCTCAGGAGGTGGATGGATACCTTGCGCAGAAGACATCATTCTCTACTGGTCCTTTTGAGCATTGGAGGAGCGATATTAACATCTCGAAATTCCGTCATGTCAAGATGTTGCATATAAATATTTTCCGCACCCGCATTCGAGTGCGAGCATCTCTTCTCAGCAGCAGGCTTGATCGTGTCAGATCTAAGAACTGACTTGACTATAGAAAACTTGGATGACCTTGGTGCACCACAACATACATGGTTATACTGGGATTCGGAAGTACGTCTGCATGCCATGTCCGTTGAGACTCTCACTTTCTCTTATGAAGCCTAAGATCTTGAGAGTTCTCATCCGTCCCTGTTGCCAAAGATTTACTGAGAAATTCGTGAAACAAAATAACCCCACTATTAACGAAAGGCATCTCTACCTTTTGTCGTTTTTTAGTCGTCTGACGACGGTCTATACTATATGTTTGTTTGCATGTATGCATTAAAGAGAAACTATCATTTTCAATGTTTTCATCTTGCTATCCCGCACTCCCAGAGCTAGAAACAAACAATGTCAGCATTTGCTTCAATTTTTTGTTGAATCTACAGCTGATTACTTTGAATGTCAGTTAGGGAACTGGACTGCTTGTTACAGCTGATGAACCTTGGCCAAAATATTTATAAGTCCGTCCTCTAACGAATTAACGGACTAACGGATTAACGCATTGAAGCGTAACGGCCATTTCTGTCCTTATGTAACGGATTAACGGATTGAAGAAATATGAATATTTTCCAACGCACAGCCCTGATGCCGATGTTCGAGGAGCGATAGGGCTCAACTTTTGGAGTTAATGCGCTCCATTGATGAATTTCAATGCTGTTCACCTATAAACGAAAAATCTCCATTTCATCGTTCCAGCTTCGCAAATCAGTTTTTGGTTGAAGGCGGTGGCTGCTGTGGCTGTTTTCTATTTCTGTTTTTGAGATGGTCTTTCAAACTTATAGTTAGGATAGCTAATGAATCAGGGTTGATTGTTATTCTTCGTGATAAGTGTTTCCGTTATTTCAGTATTTTCTTATGTAAATCTCAACTGAAAAACTTCGGTATAGGACGCATCCTTTCTGATTGCTCACCTTTATCATGCAGTGGTATTCATATACAGCAAATCAATTTGACTTTTTTAAAATCATCTCTTGGCCATGGGGTCCCAGCAGAAGCCACTGTCTCCCTGACTGACATTCTTGAAATCCACCGTATGCCGCACATTGCTGGAACCCGGCTGGACCGTATCCGTCCTGGCGCTGAAGCAATGGCTTCTTTTCATTATTATTCTACTATTCTGCCCTTATATTCTTCTAACACTTACTAGAATACAAATACTAGTCACTACGGCTAGTTCCGCCCCAAAAATATCGAAGTCACAGTTTTCTACCAAACTTTGGCTAAGGGGGTTATTTGATGCGCTGATCACGAAAATCAAACTCATTTTGCATAGTAACCTCGTATTTATAGGGTTGTAGTTGCTGTATGGTGAAAACGACACCCCATAAAATACTTTGAAATGGTGGGTTTATTTCATGTGGGTATCACGAGTACTAACTTTATTTTGCGAGTCACTGTCCACTTCCTTACAAAATCAACAGTATTTCCCTTCGTATCAGACACCCAATCGTAACAGTACAGATGATCCTCTTGATACGAAATGAATGTGATTCTCGTGATCAGCACATCAAGTAACTCCTAGATGCGAAATTTGGGAAAAGATTTTTGATTTCGATATTTCTAGGACGAAAATAGCCAAGTAGTGCCTAGTAGTTGAATACTAGTGAGTGGTTGAATAATATAAAGGTACAATAGTAGAATACTAGTGAAACAAAGCCATTTTCTCCACGCCAGGAGGGATCCGGGCCAGCCGGGTTCCAGCACGTGCGCGCATACGGTGGATTTTAACAATGTCAGTCAGGGAGACAGTGGCTTCTGGGTCCCAGCTATCTTTGTCTTCACGTATTTCGTTCGCCGGAACCGTGCATTCGCTGTTGTCGTGGGTTTTATACTGATCTTCTCCTATTCCAGGTTCATGAGCGGGCCTACTCCAGAAAAGGCTCTTATAGGTGTGCCTGACCGATGGATGCACTGTCCAAAAACTGGGAAGGTTAGCACTACTCGTTTCTTCTTTCCGCCTCCAACAGTTTTCTTTTTTTTTTGCAAGAATGATCGGTAGTTGTAAAAAAAGCGTTTTGTAATGCTTCAAGTCCAATGAGAAGTCTTGTGTTTTTGTTTTGTTGGTCTGAGCGCGTTTTTTCATCGTTTGCCTTTCATTTCCTTTTTTTTTTAAGTTTTTGGTCGTGAATCGATGTTTTCAAGTTTTGTTTTAGGTAGTAGACGGGCTGTTCTTTCCTTTCAAGACTCCTTTATGCGCATTATATGATGATCAAATCGAAAAACGACTGCGCTTTCACCCTGAAGATGTCTTCAATCATCCCGCCGTAAGGGGAAAGAAGATAGGACTATGGATTGATCTGACGAAGACGGATCGGTACTACTACGTTAAAGAGGTATGGCATGTTTTTTTTGCCGTTTTTTGATTGCCTATGCTTGAGAAGAAAATGAAAAATAATTTTATACCCGAGCTAGATCTAAAAGAGCTTTTTTCACCCAAGCCAGGTTCACAAGGGTTTGAGGAGGGTGGAGTTGGGGGTAGGCGAGAGGGGAAGGGGAACGGCACTCAAAAAGTGGTCGTAGTCCTTTTTTTGGAGATCTAAACCCAATCCTTGCCTAAACCTACGACTATCCCAAGTCCACGTACATGCACGTCATTTCCGGAGCCCATTTATCATGCTAGATAGCTAGTCAGACATTGACAGCGTGCGGCTCGTGCACACCTTACGTCAAGCGTGCGATTGGATACCGTTCACACCGATCGCGCTGATGCTGCGCGATCAGCGTGCTTCAAATCAGCGAGCGGCGTCCTTCCAGCGTGACCGGTGTCCGATCGCACGCATTTACTGTCTGAGTAAAAGTGTGAATAGCATTTAGAACGTGCGCGAATTGTCCAAAACCGATCTGGGTCCTCCACGTGACAATGCATCGGTCATAACTTTTTTTGAACTGGATATATTCTGTAAACCCGACAACTCAGAATAGATCTTATCCACAGTTGATTCACTACATTAGTTGGCACCCGCCTTCGTGTTCTATCCCCTCGTTTTGGCCTTTTTCTTATTATTACGGGCTCTCCAGTAAACAAATTCCCTAGGGTAGCGGATTAGTTCATAGTTTTAATATGAAAATTTCGCAACTTGGGTAAGTGAGCAGATTCTCTGTCGTGCAACTTTTTTATTTAGGTCGAAAGCCGTGGCTGCATGTATCGCAAAATGCCACTTGCTGGTCACGGTTCCTCCCCCACACAGGACGAAACTGATAGATTTGTACGGCTTGTTCAGGGATTTACAAGGGTACTTCAGACCTAATTCTGCCTTTGTTAGAGAATTATAGTCTCGTTACATTCTATTCAGGATCATCCTGGAGAGCTTGTAGGTGTCCACTGTACTCATGGATTTAATCGAACAGGTTTTCTGATTGCAGCTTATTTGGTTGTTGCCAAGGTTCTTCTTTCACTATGATAGAACAACATAAGATTTGCGCCGTTAACTGTATTTGGCGAGTTCAGGACTGGGCAGTGGATTGCGCTGTGCTAACTTTTGCCAAAGAACGCCCATGTGGCATATATAAGCAGGACTATCTAGGAGATTTGTTTGAGAGATATGGCGACCTTGATGATTGCCTTGAAGTAGGTGTTATTTCATTTTTGCTTGTTGTAAGGTCAAGTTTTGATACAATTTTTCTTAAGGCTCCCAATAAGCCGGCATGGGAGTATGGAGATGCAAACGGCTACGATGATGGCAACGAGGCGTCTACCAGTGTTTCTGAAGGAAACAACGAAAATGTTGAGAACGGAGAAGGTTTGCCCTGCATTCCTCTTCTTATTTCCTTAACTACGGTCTTATTTCATTTTTTCTTCACTTTTTTTCCGCAAAATATCCCTCGTGCTATGAATTATACCCCTCACTTTCGTATGAATGTTCTTTCCATGTCTGAAAATTCTTTCCAGACAAACCAGCTGGGAAGCAATTCATGGATGGTCTTGTTCGAGGTGTTGTTCTCGTTACAGATCCACTGAAAAAGAAGATGTTGCAAGGGAAGGTATGTGTTAAAAACTTGTGTGCTAAAAAGCACTGTTAAAAATCGGTTCAGATAAAAGAACTTTGTGGAGGAGCAAAGCGAGATGGTTTCCCTGGACTACAACCAGTATCCTTGGAGAGGTCACGTGAAGCAGACAATTTGAAGCTTTTGGCCCAACGTCCATACATGGTATCGTGGAAGGCAGACGGAATGAGGTGAGAAATCGAACCCTGTTTGCGAAGTTTCACTGTTTTTATCGTTCTTTTTCTGCTCTTGTTAACCTTGTTGATCAAATGGTATCGTTTTATGCATTCGCACCTTTCCGCTCCAGTAATAAGTATACTAATGCAAAACGAATACAGCCTGTAGTAATTCTCCGCTAATTTCGCTTTCTTGTAAGCTTGCAAAATATTCTGCTCATCGTATCATCTGGCGTGATGTGTAATCCGTTAAAATCGGGGTCGAAAGTGTGACTAAATCATAGTTGTTGCACAGAAATTTCATTTCAGGTATATGGTCTATATTTGCGACGAAAATGAGATATACGCATTCGATAGAGATAACGAGGTAAGTGTAGAAGTTGTTATTGAATTATTTAGTTGTTTAAACTATTTATTGTTGTTAAAGAAAAGAGCTATTTACAAAGGGATTCACGATTTTAAGATGGGTAAAATTAAAAGGAATGAGTAGCGTAGTTAGCGCAGTGATACCATGCTTTCATACGAAATGTACGGGGTGGCCGAAAATTACCCGTGCACCCCCATTTCTGCGGGATTCCCAGATTTTTTCGCGTTCTTCCCTCATTTTCCTATTACTCCTTTATCCTCTATTCTCAAGTAATAGTTATCCGGTTGCCTCGAACTTCGTGAGCAGTGCCAATATTCAACTGCATCGGGAGTGAAGGTCTGAGGACTGCATTGTATCATTGTGAAGACGTTATTTCTGCACCGTGTAACTGTTCAAGATACAGTAAAAAAAGCTTCGAAACGCTCGTTTATTTGAAATAAAGAGGATAGATATTTTTCACTACTGCAGTCACTCCTAAGGAAGTGAACCTTGGTCGGGGCAGTATCGAAAGAAATCCGTGCGCTCCTTGCACAAAATGGCGTTAGCGGATAGGATCGTCTGGAAAGCCTTGAGAAAAATTGTGCAAGAGAAGGTGAACATCTGACCTCACCATTCTTGAAAAACCCACACATTACGCGATAAAGTAAGAAAGAACAGGAAGAATTCGTGCCGTCGGATTTTAAAGCATTTCTTCTTTCTCGCTACCACTCGATCGTCGTTACTGGCGAGAAACTTTTCACTGCAGCAAGCGCCGAGAGCAACAGGGTTATGGCCAATTCTATTGCTTGGGCCTACTTCAAGACACAACTGGTGCTAGAACAGGTCAACCTTATCTTTGGCGCCGTGGTTCGATATAATGTCCAATGATTGTGTAGACTCCGGTGCTAAAATTTGAATTTCTGTGTTTAAGTAGAAAATTCTACAACAATTTTCTAAATGGTGGTGATCTGCAGTTTTTGAGAAGACATAGAAGACATGTCCAGCGACAGAGCTCTGCTCCTGCGTAAGAGGCAAACTTTCGAAGACTGGAGTAGTGAGCGTTTTGTGAGGCATGGAAAATGGCCTCTTTACAGCCCGAATCTGAATTCAACCGATTTTCTCTGAAATCACCTTTGAGGAGGAAAACCTGATCTATCCGCATTGAAAATTTTCATTCCCTGAAAGAAGCCCCAAAGAAGGCCCCGGACGAAATGATCGAAGAGTACGTGCGAGAACCATGTGCAGCATCTATAGAATTAATGAGAGCCAGCGTTTCTGCTAGTGAAGGCTATATTGAAGTCTGATAGGTTTTTAGGATATTTTGAGTCATCAGTAAAATTTTACAAAAATTTGAGCCCTTTGCAGTTGACGACCTAGTTACGGCTTCAAAATGTTAATGCCCATGTAATTTTCGACCAACCTGTAATTTCCTACAAACTCTGGGATATGATCCCTTCATTTGAAATATTTTTTTAAAATCCTTTCTGGAGAACAAATTCACACTGTTATTGGTATCAGAGCGTCCATCATAAAAAAAGTGAGGTCTCATTATGAAGTCAAGTTTTGTATAGATTTCTCTTACTTCATCATCGAGAGTTGTGTCGTCCTTCTAGAATGCCTCGTAATTACAGGTATTTTTGATACAAGGGTTGTCTTTCCCGCATCGTAAACACCCTAGGCACATAGTGAATACGTTAGTGGATTCAGAAATGATAATTGATCATGTGAGTTGTTAGTCTTTGCCTTGTAGTTGTGCCCTAATCTGTTCTTGGTTCTCATCTCAGGTAAAAGATGAACGTGGCAATATGGTAGATTTGCCAAGGTTGCTAATATACGACATCATTCATTTTGAGGTTAGTTGTTTTTACTAGTTGTTACTGTTCAGTTGCATGCAATTCTTTCAAATTCGTGCACTACAAATGCTGATTTCAGGACATGCATGTTGGTAAGGAGAACTTTGATATTCGATTCATGTGCATTCGGAAAGAACTCATTGAACCGAGAAATGCTGCGATTAAGGTATTTTGAAGGACGACACAATAATTTCTTTCTGTTGTTTACTGGCAATTCTTTATTATGTGCCCTTCACATGCATTCCAGTTAAAGTTTTCATGATACCCTTTACTCTTCAAATTCTCTCGTCTCATGTTATAATAACCACGAGTGAAGCGTATTTACAGTTTCTAGGCAGGTCGCATCCGTAAGGAACGTGAGCCGATGTCGGTGCGTGTAAAAGACTTCTGGGAGCTGGAAGCGCTACCGAAACTGTTCGAGCCAAAGTTCACGAAGAATGTAGGACACGAAATTGATGGCCTGATTCTTCAACCTGTTGACGCGGTAAGTTTCCTTTATCATTACGTTCGATACGTCACGCCAGTTGCTGGTTTGTCTCAATAGAATGTTTTACTGAGGAAGAGTTCATTCGAATTTTCAACTGTAGCAAGCTGCTATGTTTTGAACTTCGGCACTATTGTGAAATTGCAAGCTTTTCTACGACAGAAATAACTTGGGGGACATTTTTGTGACAGCATGTCTTGTTTCAAACCTTTGTTTTTCATTCTCTTTTGTTGATGTTTACAAGTCTTGCAGCCTTATACACCAGGACGATCCGACATAGTGTTGAAATGGAAGCCACCGTCACACAATTCGATTGACTTCAGGTTACAGATTCGGAAGTAGGTTCTGGAGTTCCTTCATCCTCACTCTAGGTAGTTACGAACCATCTCTGTGATGACCTTTTTTGTGGAGTGGCTGCTATTTCGGCGTGGTGTGGCAGCTTGATTTTGCGTCGATTTTTCACCATTCTAAGCGAAACATATGATTTTTTGAGGGTAGTGTCAAAGGCGCATATTCGGAGATGCGGTCGTGAACATTGTCAAGTGGCATCACTTTGACATCTTTTAGTTAGTTTTGTCTCCTCCTCTGAAAGAAAGAAGTGCTCCCAAGGGTGTGCTGCTTCCTCCTTCAGAAAGCAAGAAACCTCGAGAAAATTTATGGGTAAATTATACTGAATAGAACGGGTGTGGGTGGTACCATGGAAAGTTGTAAAATTTCTTCCAGCTTCGCGTTTGCTACAATATGTTATATTTCTTCAGATGTCGCTTCGGCTCAATTTCTTCATTCGTTTCAGAGTTGTGAAGGAAGGGGAGCTACCGCAGCATATTGGTTACCTCTACGTTCAACACGCAAACGAGCCAATGGCAACAATGAAAGCCACAAAGAAGCTGTTACCTTATGACAACAAGATTATCGAGTGCACCTTTGATGTTAGTCGTCCCCTTTATTTTTACCTGTGTGTAACTATGTTCAAGTAATTTCCTGCAGAACGGGCAATGGATCTTTATGAGAGAACGTACGGATAAATCTCTGCCAAACTCGCTGAAGACGGCTCAATCTGTGTACAACAGCATGATCAATCCAATCGACAAGAATTTGCTGATAGAGTGAGTCTTTTGAGGATATACAAGTTCAGGAGATGTGTCATGGATTTTCGAGTACTATAGCTTGGGTGTTATGAAACTTGTGATAACCTTTCAAATGAGCTTCAGCTCATAGAATGTTCCTTTGCTCAAAGTATAGTTATCTGTTGAATAACCTAGTTTATGGTTAAATTTCCAGCTTCGTCGCAAGATACGGGTACAAAAGAAGGCATTCACAAATTGAACCTGACAGGAAACGTCCAAGGACAGAATAGTTTATGGATTTTGTATGATGTATTTATGGTTAGAAACAAATGCCACATTCTATATTTGTTCGCCTTCGCATAGAAGTCAATCATAAAAAGATAGCTACACATACAGGGAACTCCAAACGACGACGCGGGCCGCGAGAATGCATCGTTTTACTCCTTGGTGATTAAAAGAGAGCTGTGGTTTTCGCATGAACTATCTTCATGTCATAGTCTGATGACGAACATTCACTGGTTGAAGGGGATATATCATAAGCTCGTTATCACCGCGCCTTTCTTGTATCGTCAACCGGATGAGGCGCCAGTCAGATGTTCACAAGACTATTTATTCGAATCGGGTCTTACAATAATTTCCGTTGCGTTAGATATGGTGTTTAACAGAAGCTGAAGAAAATGGAACGATCAAATGATTTATTTTTTCCTATGTTGCAGGAGGATAATATCGAGGGAATGTGCTATAGAATAATCAAAGTAATAGATGTAAAACAAGAATCTCTACGTTGGTATACCCTAGGTATACCGAGCTGGTGTTCGATTTGTCCTTTTCGCGTGCAACACTTGTCCAATGGATTCTCTCCTTTTGAGGAACACGAAGTGCATTGCATCTTTCCGCGAAGGACTTCGTGAAAAAGTCTGATCATCGGATCGATGGTCTTCCTGTTGTGGGCTTGACCTTCCGTGGAGTCCAGTCGCTGACCTTTCGTGGAGTCCAGACGGCTCTTCTCCAACGGTTGTCGTTGAGACGCATCACTTCTTCGGCCTTCTTGATCTTCGTAACTAGACATAAGCGGCAGAGTCTCTGATCGTCTGTAGACTGGATCATTGACGTATGGTGAGACTTGGTATTCCATCCTTCACTTGCGTGTGGCGGGTTGATACAAGCATAACCCCTTTATGGAGTGGTTACGCAATTTCATCTTGCTCACATAACGTCTTGGTTTCTAAAGCATACATATGTTACGCAGGGAGAACCGCCGTGTTGAAGAGGTGGGTACGGAGCCTGGTGTTTTTCGTCTTCTTCACTGCGGCCTCGATGCTACTGTAAGTTCTTTGAGCGGCTCGCATGTATACGATACCAGGAACGCAGAAAGACTAGATTAGATTTAGATATGGAGTTGGATTTGGCGAAACGATGCGAGAGTTCTGCAGAATTCAGCACTTGTCCAGTGGACCTTTTCCAAGGTTCCGAATGAAAATTTCCACAAGCGCAAGCGAATTTCGGTCGAATGGATGCTACATTTGCTTGATTTGTCTTGGTTGAGAATGCCTTGAGTGGAACAGAGTGATAAATAGAGGTAAAAAGTTGTGGAAAAAATGAAGAAAAAGAAGATTAAATGGGATAGTGATTTTGCAGAAGAAAAAAGTTAATACACAATCTCTCCACTAGAACAAACATTGATCGTCAGGTATGAAATGTCGGATTTCGTATGGGAAGGTTTTAGTGTTGTTTCTCAAACAAGATGCACTACAGGCAATTCAATTATACCTTCATATAATCGGCACAACAATGCCATATTAATGGTAGCTCTGTTGCAACAGCATTTCAGAAGCGCGAAGGGAGCTCAACATTATGTTGGAAAATAAGGATTTTCTCCCGTAAGAAGTGGTCCAAACCCTGGAAGGAGTAATGGTGAAGTCGAGCTAGATCTGGCCATAACAGTGGGTGGCAGGGGGATTCCCATTCATGCTCTCCTGCTTCAATCAGTTTGGTTTTCCGAGAAGTGGTCAAAAATTGGTACCGACTTTCGGGGGTTGAGCATTGGAAAATTGGTGTATCGGACCACTTTACCCTCTCGTATTGCCTCGAATATCTTAATATTAGAGGATTATGGACGTCAAACCTTACTTTTCCGCTGTGGATTTTCGCACATGCCCGAAGGCCGAATGGCAGAAATGAACAGATGTCTATAACATGTGACCTCATGCCGGTCCTATCACTATGTGAGCTCTAAGATCGTCGAGGTACTAGCGCATGCCTTATGAGAGCCATGGCTGCGGCATGTGGTATGCATCCGCCAGTTTGGATGATCAGCTGCTGGTGCTGTTGCATCCTGCTCCGCTAAATCGGTGAGTTCGTCCGTCGACTGGAGGCATAATGTTGTCTGACCTGGATGAGTTCAAGAAACGGGTGTGAGGAGGTCTTTGGTGGTGTAGAGCGCAGACAGAACCATTTTCAGGGCCTGAAGACGACGTTATTCGAAACGTGGGCCGAAATAAAACGTGCTCTTACAATGACCTGTGTGGCACAGAAGAAGCATCATATACAGTCAAACCGTACTGCTTATGCAGGCCTGGTGCGACATTTGTTTCACAAGAGTTTCTTCTTAGGAGGAATTTTAAAGCTGATCAGGAGTCAAGGTGGTCATTTTGAACGAGGGAGAGTGTAACGTCATCACCTGCACCTGTACTGTTGTTGGGGACACTGATGACAGCACATTTCTCACAAAATTATCGTTGTTTGCAAGTATTAGTGACGAATTTTTTGAAGAGTAATTCCTCACATCTAGGGTGGATTCGTTAGTTTAGTTTTTTTTTTTAGTATAGATGGTTTTAGCTTTACATACATATTTGACATCCATTCGTCCCCCTGACATTCGAAAATATGATTTACGTGTATGTCAAATCGCATATTTGATTTTTATTCTGTGACATCCTCACACGCTGTATAAAAACTCGCGACGAAGACGCGGAAAAGGCCGAACTATTCACTAACAACCGGTGGTTGCGTTGCCGACGACCACTTGAGACACGCAGAGGCCATCGGCGCGCGCTGGAGACGTCTCCTTCGGCTAGCCGCACAAACCGCCATCGCTTTCGTGTCGGGATGCAGCTTCTGCTGGTAACTGTGATAGCTGCCACAGCAATAGCACAACTCTATCCAACGCTCATACAGTCCCGGCCAGTGTACTTGCCGTCGAATCTGCCTCCGCATCTTCAGGTATGTTTCATCTTTTGGATAAGCTTAGTACTAGTTTGTGAATTTCACTCAGAATCCGAAATGCCGAGCCAAATGATGTCCCGAAGAGTCTTGTTGTCAATTCCTATATCATTCTTGAAATTCCCATGGTTTCCTACTACTCATTTCAAGAGAGCACTAGAAATAAATACCAAAGGGAAGCAACGGCATTGCTTATCACCGAAATTCTAACTATTTTGATTCGCACATACCCAACAAGTGTGTATCGAGGTGAGCAAGTCAGCAGTGCATCTTGTCATTTGAAGATATCCAAAAGTTTCCCACGAAAAAATTGTTTTGTAACGTAGCGCCACCTTCGTACGGTCACGATAGGTAGGTAATGCACGGTAAGTACAGTGTCTCGCAGAATCTCACGTCAATTTGCACACGCGGTTATTTCATGCGCTGGTTACCATTGCCAGCATTTTTTCGACGCCTCTGCCATTTTCTTATTTAAAGTGACATTTTCTTCCAATTTCACACTCTACTAGAGTAAGCGTACAAAAATGGCGATGCCGTAAGAGCTGAGTGTGTTACACTTCTATTGTGAGTGCTGAACTGCTGGGAATTTTTCATTCTGAACGAAAACTATGACTGTGACAGGTGTGTATCCATGTGAGAGGGAAATGGGGCGTGACCATGCTACTGTGATTGGTGCTTTCAATCAATACGCCAGTCACGGTCCTAGTACCGCCCCATTTTCCCCCACGATGATACGCACGCCATTTTGACAAATACATGGGAGACGAAGGAGTGGACCATTCACACTTAAAGGCAATGTGTCGCCTCGTTTTCGTGTTTGAGCTTTTGCCAGATCCAGAATCTTCCCTCCAACCCTGAAACCCTGAATCCAACGGTATACCTAAAATGTTACAAAAAGGTCCTCGAACCCTATTTTTAAACGTTTTTCGGGACGGGGTTGGGAACAGTTTGTCGAGCCGAGGCGACCCGTGAAGCCGTTGATCTTTTCCATCGGACACGTCACGACGTACTGGCCAGCGTTGTAGCTGTGGCGGGTGGCCAGCACACTCACGGACCGCTCCGCCCAGTTAGTCCGTGACCGGCACTTCCAGACCCTTCGAAAACGGGTATCTGTCATTTTTATGCGTTATGACGTATATCATTGCAATCAGAATGACGAGACCGTCTAGAATATGCTGATATCCACAGCCCATGGAACAAGTGAGACACTGCCTTTAAGTTAGTCGACTCGAGGACTTCCTAGCCAAAGATTTATCTGCAATGAAAATTTCTGCTGCTTTTGTTGAAAAAAAAAACGTTTTGTCGTGATGGTATGCAAGATGCTATTGTGCCTAGGTGGAAGCCACAGAACGAGCGGGTGGATAACTGGATTGTTAGAAACGTTCTGGAACGCCTTATATTCATATTTTTATTAAGAAACTGCGAGGCGAGATTCCGTGTGACGAAGTGTCTTAACCGAGATGCGCTCATGCAGTTTCGTGGATACTATCACCCCAGGGACGATGTGCATCTTTGGGATTACCCAGGCTATACAAGTGAATGCTCACAAACTTACCCACCTCCAATTCGGGCATTTGCATGTTTGCCCTGGGTAATCTCATTATGCATGCCAGCGCAGGAAAAGACGTCCCAAAAAAACCCAAAAAACCAAGACCGGAACATCACCACGTTTATCGGTGTTAAACGCACGGAACGAAGAAATGTTCATCTCTTATATAAATGAACTTCAAATTTTCCAAAAATCGTCTCCAGACCTGCGCAGATCCTATGCCACCTTTTCACTAGAGATTTATTCCCGGATAAAAGCGTTACAGGTGTTGTGGAATTTCTTAAACAACCCAGTGATTTGAATTCTAATGGAAATATGATATGATTCGTATGATCTTTAGCCAGGAGTATCTACACAGTTCTTGTAGAAAATTCGTTAGAAAATTGTTCATCAAATATGGAAATGTAGCTACGACTACACCAAAAATGGACAATCCGCATCAGATCAACGTATGTATTTACAAGGGAGGTGCAAAAGGCCCGGCTCGCATATCGGAGTAGAACCTATCTGGCTTGAATCTTTGTTTGAAAAGGTGCTATACTATATATTTCATTGCTGCCCTCGGTTTCAGAAAATGGAAATCCCACCACACTTCTATATGTGTTGCAGCATCCATCCGTCAGCGACGGGTGGCCGAGTGGGGGCGATACTGAACTATTAGGCGAAGGGTGAGGGTTTGAACCCCGTCATCGTCACATTAGTGAACCACCTGGCATAAGTGCTGTCGGGGTTTTTCAAAAATGACAATCCTTTTTCGTTTTGAAAGAAAATTTACTATTTTATAACCAGGGAGTAAACTACGTTTAATATAGTGTAGTTATTCAGTGAATGGTACGTCAGCAACGAGAGGTAATGTCTTCTAATCTTTTAAACTTGATTTCAA
This sequence comes from Ancylostoma caninum, assembly GCA_037903475.1. NCBI lineage: Eukaryota > Metazoa > Nematoda > Chromadorea > Rhabditida > Ancylostomatidae > Ancylostoma > Ancylostoma caninum. The sequence goes on along the minus strand of JBAJFG010000358.1, from coordinate 749,886 downwards.
CAATATAGGAGGGATAAAAAACAAGAATGCCAAAAGCATGCTTATGACCGGGTTCCAACCCTTGCCCATCTGTCTAACAGTCCGCTACCTTCCCCACTCCGCCACCACGTCGCTGACGGACGGGTGCTGCAACGCATGTAGTAGCTTGGTTAGATTTTTGTTTCTGGAACCGAGGGCAGTAATGAAATACATACTGTAGCACCCTCTCAAAAAAGATTCAAGCCAGATAGGTTTCATTCCGATTTGCGAGCCTGGCCTCTTGCACTTCTCTGTTTCCATACTTTTCGGCCAGACTCTTTTTGCGTGTTGGATAGGTGTGCATTTCAAGGACGTCGTTTGTGATTGAAAAAGCGTTGAGCGCTATTTTCGGAGGTGAAATCGAGCATGGAAGAGGGATGACTGGTTTTGGCTCCTCCATTAGTAGCAGTAGATCACCCCAACATCTCCCATCCTTCCGCTGAGTCTCCTAAATGGCTTATAGGCATACTCGGGATTGGGTAACGTACAGAAGGCGTCAGTGGGACGAGTTTTTCGCGGCCTCGGAAAGCACACCGCGCGACCATGCCGCTCACGATGGAATCGTCGCCGCAGTGGCAAATCATGTTGTCTTGACAACTTTTCATGTTTGATGTTAACTATCAGGAAAACTGACCAACTACCTAGAAAATCCTATTGTTTGTTGTCCCGGAGAGAGTTCCAGCACGAGCGACGCGGTCGCGCCGCCTGCTTTTCGAGGCCACAATAAATCCATTGCAATCATATCCCTGGAAGTATCATGTACCCCACCGAATCTTTTAGCCTGAAAAATCATACCGTATTTTCGTTTCTTTTTTTTTAGTCTGACTACCAGAGACCGTTCCAGCTCGCCGGTGCCGTGCCCGTTTACGAACCCGCCTACCAGAATCATCCTCCACAAGTGATCAGCACGTCGATAGCACCACAACCAGTCGTTGTTCAGCCAGTCAACGCTGCGATGCCGATGGTGTCGTCGGTTGGACCGCAGCTCGTACAAACCGCCGCACCACAGCCGTTGCTACAGCCGATGCCACTTCAGCAGCAGTATCCATACGGATATGGATATGCGTATCCCACTCAGAAACCAGATGGACCACTCAAACGATTCTTCAAGGGCGCTGCTGATGGGTTTGTGTTGGGCGCGATGGGATGGCTGGGATAGTTCGGATAGATGGATCGATATATTGATTTCTCAGTTATTATAGTCACTAATTTCTCAGACTTTGAACAGCACCGCGCTCACCATTCCTTGCCTTGATGTATCTCGAATGTTTGTAGTGTTTACTCTGTCGTAAGCATTTCCTTGTGTGTGTACGTAGTTGCATCCTTTGCGTCGATGAAACGGGTTTCTCCATCACACCCATTGTACTATCCAAACATTGCTGCAAGCACTTAGGAACCACTTTGTTTGAGCTTTTTTTTGAGTAATTTCCGTGAAAACTTGCATTTTTTGGGTAAAACTTGTGCGGATTTCGTGGATAAAATGCTTTCTGCCCTCCCTTGACATTTCACTATGTCCGTTTTCCGGATGAAATTCCAGGAAAATTTCTTCTATCATGCGGAGGTCTCTTTAGACCGACGCGTACTGGTAATTTAGCAGCTTATGAAATGTTATGCTTTTAAGAACCTCAAGCCTTTTCCGCATTTTTGTAGAATTTCCTCTTAGCGGACCAGCTAGAGTAGCTCTTTATGTAGGAACTCAATCCTTAAAAAATTGAAGATTGACCCAGTAGTCCATGATGAAATGGTCGTATCTACATGGTAGAGTTAGTACGCTTGAACTGAAGAGAAAAAATGGTGCCTTTTTATAAAAAGGCACCATTTTTTCTCTTCAATCACCTTTTTTTCTCTTCTCTTGAACTGAAGAGAAAAAATGGTGCCTTTTTATGAAAAGGCAAGCTAAAAATAAAAGTGTGTGGCAAAGTAGAGAAAGGAACTACTAGTGAAAAATCCAACGCTTATAAAGGACAAAGAGAACAGGTCCAGTCATATAGGTCAAAACTCGGTACAGTATAGATTTTTATCAGTTCTCGCTGTCGTACAGCCGCTTTGAATCCAAACTACTCACACATTACCTCTTTAACTCTTTCCAACTTACGTCCCAAAACAATTTATAACAATATTTGCAACCTTTCCTCTGTAAGCCAAACTCCATGTGAAACTTACAAGCTACTGGGGGCAATGTTTTGGGGAAGTTTATGCCTCCAAATTTACAAGAGGTCAATTTTTTGCTACATCCACCGATTTCTGGGCCTTACTGAACCAGATATTAGCCCTGTCCTGCTCGACATAATCAACATAAACATGCCTGGATCTCGATGCAAGCCATCACAACAAGTGACTATGCTTGGAAGATTTTCTTTCGACAGTTGCTCCTCATCGCAATAATGTTAATTGTGCGAATAACTCGCAGGAGCAAAGGCCAAAGCTCAGTCGCTGGAATGTTATTGTGCGAAAATTTCTGAATCCTCTTGACCTCCATCGTTAAGGCTCTTGAAGTTCGCGTTGAATAAAAGAATACATTCGTCACTACCAGTATTGATCACATCCACGGAAGTTGCCTACTTACGATAAGTGTGTAGAATGATATGTTGGATACATTCCATATTGGATTACTCGATTTCGAACATATAGAAAGTTGGAATGTTCTGAAGCGAGAGAGGCATACAACCCTGGTGGAGAGAAGATAAAGGAATGAGTGTACTGGTCAATTTGTTAGATTTTTGTCACGGCAGTACTCCACTTGCTATCACTCTGAACTTTCTGCCCGCGGTGGATCCGCGGTACGCCCGAAGTGGATCCGCGGCTCGCCACCGCGGGCATGTGCGGCTCCACCGCGGATGTACTGCAGGTCCACCGCGGGCAAGTGCGGGTCCAACGTGTGACATGTGCGGGTCCACCGCGGATAGCCATGTTATTGCGGGTCCACCGCGGGCATGTGCGGATACACCGCGGGCATGCGGGCATAGCGCGGGGGTGACGTCACTCCCGGTTGTCCATCGTGGGCATGTGCGGATTTATCGCGGGCAACCGCGGATCCACCGCGGATAGACCTAGTACCGCGGGTCCACCGCGGGCAGAAAGTTCAGAGCACCAGATCAGTGCTATACTTTGGGCAAGCACGAGCAATCACTCATTTCATATGTATGTACAAATTGTATGTTTTCAAAATGTTTCGGTTAACTTCATAACGCTCTCGGAATTATAATACATTATGATCCTGTTTCCAACCTAAAGTGCAGAGTCATGTCTTCATGTAAGTACATAGCATTCGACGTGATGAGACACCGTCAAAATATCCATCAAATTCATGTATCTCAAACTCATGTATCTGAAGTGCACCATATGTGTTTTTACATAATGTGATGTTTTAAATTCTATGGGTGTACCACTTCAGTTGATGGAATAAGCACACAGTTGTTTGTGTACGATTAGCAAAGTGAAAGAAAAAACGTGGGAAAACATTTTAAAAACTGAGCGGAAAACCTGCATATCGTCCAAATACGTAGCTACAACATTAATACTTGTTGTTAGATAGACTAGATTGCTTCAGGACATGTCTCAAGACTATGTTTATTGGAGAGACTTATGAATGAGATAACGTGAAATCATGAAATGTTCCTAGTGATCAAACCTTCAAACTCTTCTGGATTTTTCTGTGGAGAAGTGCTTCTGCAGTTGAAAGCAAAATCTCAGTACCATCTTTACTAGCTACAATTACAACAGTTAATTAGGTGAAGAGATTGATTGCTTCTCATCTCCTCTCAAATCCACGGCAGAACACGCATCTGAAATTGTGAGCTATCACAGACCAATACGAAAAATATCAAGTTTAACTGGGAGAACTAGGATGTCTCGCTTCGTATAAAAAATATCCTCTGCGCATGGCTTTTTCTTCCATATTTTCTCATTGTTCTGAACTTTTGAAGGTAAGGAAAAATATGAACATTCCCGTAGAGGTTGAGATCTAGTGCTCCTTCCAAGATATCCGACTTCTACGGCAAAAAGGAATATATTTGATCCGAACGACCGGCTTTAGTTGGTGGTTTTGAGGTATGGTAAAGATTGCAATATGCCCTACATTTTGCTTCGAAATTCACCCTTAGATTGAAAAGAACCTGAAAGTCTTTCCTGGAACGCACAAGAATCCCTCCAATGCATTCTTCTGAATTGTAGAGTATGCATGAATTTCACTCTTGAGTTTTCACTAGAGATTTAAAAAAAAGAGAAATAATTTTAAGCCTTTTAGATGTCCCTTGCACCCTTCAGGTTTATTTTACTGAAATAAAAACTGCTTTTGTTTTGAGACTACGTGATTAGCTACTCACACCCTTTTGTGAGCGATTGGGTCGCGAGCCGTATCGCCAGGCACTGGAATCCAGACAATGTCACCAGTGTCCGCATCAACAGTGGCGATGCCCTGAACACATTAAATCGCTAATGAAACAGACGAACAATTTGCCAATTTGTTTGTCACGACATCAATCACATTAGTGGAGCAACGAACGTAACAGCACTCACCCTCATCGAGGATCGAAACAATCCCGAAGCCGTTGCGAGTACTCCGAGCAGAACCAGCAGGATCGCTTGGAATCGCATGTCGCTGCAAATGGAATACATTAGCCAGTCCATATTGATAAGGAAATGTTAATTAGGATCGAAGAGAGCAAGGTAATTAGCAATTAATGACGTTGAGCGACAACTAGAATGCGGGTCGTAGCACGAAACAGAAAATATGCAAGATTGGTCTGATTAAGCTTGTAATTTTGAAGATTTTTTTCTTGCTTGTTTATAGCAGTAATATGTTTAAAATCTACTTTGCCTTTTCAATTTTGGTGGCTTCCAAACGGGTTTTAGGAAGTTTTAGGGAGCCAGACGATGAATCATTCACACAGGTAATCCACATAAAAAATTGAACAGTCCCTAATGCTCTGCAAACAACTTCCACCCAAATATAAAATCAAAATGTCATCTGGAGCGTCGTAGTATTTTTATTCTGCAGTTTTACCGAAAATACCTGCACAAATCCCTGAAATAAACCTGAAAAAGCCCTGTTCACAAGACCTGGGAGAGATGCAGAAGTAGCAGCATCATTATCTAGCAAAGCTGTCCAAAGCATCGTTTTACCAATTTTTTACGACGCGTCAGCTTACGCATCAAAGTGTGTGCATAATTAGTGGAACTAAACGATTCGGCTGAGCTGAAGGAGTTCGAAGCGGGCACATAGAGTGCGAGTTTTTGTCGCCTGAAATGTTGTTGGAAAATTTCTATCTGCTGAAAAGTCATGTAAACAATGCTTAAAGTTCAAATCTCCTGATCAAAATCGGTGCTTACAACTAGAATACCGTTAAAAAAATGGTTTTTGAGGAACAGGATTTTGTGGTCACAACGACCCCCGCTAGAAATCATTCCAAATTATAGAATTAGGCCCCGCCCACAATGTCTGATTATGCTTTGCACTATCAATAGACGATAATCTCTTTCTCCTAGAAGACCAAGAAACAACTAAAGAATGTTATGAGGAGTAACAAGAAAGTATCTATTCAATGGACTTTCCGCCTCGAAGGAGATGAGCTGTGCTTGAATATACTTTTTTTCGACTCACAAAGGAGCTGTGATGCGTGAGTGGATTTCTAAAGCCGCTCAGGATAGCGGAGTCCACATAGCAAAGATCTGCGGCCTCTTTGTGAGCAGAGAACTTGTTGCCCGTATGTGTTGATTTTCGCAGCATTCGGGGAATGTTTGGGATCTGCTGCAATAGAGGGAGTGACTGTGAAGTAGACGTGAACCAGGCAGTTTCTGCTACAGTTGGGTCAGTAGAGTGTAATCTCGATGGGCCTAGCCATGATCACCATCTAGAGTTCCTATTTACAAAGATAACAGGAAGTTCATGACGCTTGCACTGAAGAACTTGCAATTCCTATAGTTCCCTAGCATGGTTAGCAGTGGCGTATGCAGGATGTGGGCTGGGAGGAAGGCGGAAGGGATGAGAAAAAATAGGGTCTCCGCCATTGGTAGTCATTAGATAAGTTAGCAACAATCGTGAGAATATGAGACAAAAGGATAGCAACGAGGATGAACGAAGTGCACAGAGGTTACAAGACTGCGCTGCTGCGATGTTTCGCTTCACATTATCTATTGCCTTGTTTAATTCAAATATAGCCTTTTCTACACTTATGGATTTTAATACCGAAATAAACATAGGGAAGGACCGCACCCGTAGGTATTCTAGTAGATGTCACTTGTCAAATTTTTGCTGCTCTGCTGCTGAAGAGATTGAAGTTAGCAATGATTCTGAGCGGTTATACCTCAGCCGCAATGACGGCATCCAAAATGTAGCCACCATTGTTAAATACTGTATACGTTTGTGGGTTTTTGCATAGGTTTATATGACTTGAACTTCGCTGGATTGAATGTCATGTACCATATTGTAGCTGTTGCCTTGCTCTTCAACATATTTATATCTGTACTCCTTTCTTCTCAATGTATCTTATTTTTCGTCGTAAGGAATATGATATCCCCATCTCTGAAGTCAACAAAAAGAGACACATTGGACATCTACTACTACGTTTCAGTCGATGGGTGTAGGGTTTGTGCGAGGTGTAAATATAAATGTCTACTGGAGTTAACCTTCGGCAACGCCTCACGCTCCACTTGGAACCTTCGGCAACGTCTCACGCTCCACTTGGCTAAGGCATTCCACGAAAAACCTGACATCTAAACAAGAATAACAACAACAATGAACAAATAACTTGCAATGAACAAATAACTTCTCCATTTCAGCTCATTTTTCACAGTGAAAAGCTCGATTTCTCAGCGCAAATTTCACCAGAATTAAAATCGATAGACTCGGATGAGGAGGATCTCCAATTTCACTCCTACTAATTCGACATTCTTAAAGCAGGCGCATATCACTTGTTTTTCTAACGTTCTAATATGTAGTAGTCTGTATGAAGCTCAGTTCAAAAATTGGCATGGAGAGTCACAGAACGATATAATAAGTATGTGGCCTCCATAGATGTTAATGTGATCTGTATGTGGTAGAAATGGCAGTATCGCGAAGAAGATACATATATTATATTTTGTTTGTGAGTGCTATTGTTAGAAAAAAACAATGGATTCGATACCTTTGGAAAACTACACGATGTTACTCCTCAATCTGATAGTAGAAAACCGGCAGACCCTCTTCGGGAAGACGCTCTACCCCCTCCCCCCGTCCTGAATCTGTTTGTGACTCTTGAAAAGTGACGCAGCTGAAGGCGAGTTTCTCATTCAACCCCGCTTTCGCCAGACTGTCACTTTTCTATGGCGCTTGATGCTTCCTTGCGTCAGGATATATGCTCCGGTCAGAGACCACTTGAACATGCCTTCAGGGAGTTTGTCTTGCTGCTGCTATTTTTATCGTAGTGGAATACCATCGGTTGTGTAGTGTTGGCAAAGTTGTACTCTCCCTAATGGTTCTTCATCTGAAAAGTAGCCTTGTTTTCGAGTTGAGATGCATATTACTCTGTAGAAATGACCTTTCGGAAAGCTAGATCTGAAGGTAATCAGCGCGCGATGGGAGCTCAAAAGCAGACAACTTTTTACTCACAGGGCCTTAATACCTAAATTTTTGCACAACAAGCTACAACACGCAATTCACTGAACAGTAATGTACATGGGAGACTAATAGATTGAAATGGACAAAAGGTAAAAGTAGTTATTTCGTTGGAAGGAAAATATAGCTCAGTTCCTGAAACAGACTGATGATTCTGGTGCAGCAAGACAAGGATGGGTTTTCCAGGCCCGTCAGCGAATGACGGACCTTAGGTTCGAGTTTCTGGCTGAATAACTACTGCAAATTTTACACAAGTATTGCAATCGAGCGTTAGTAGGGAATAATGTGCATACGTTCCGGCATTGCGTCATATGAAGTTCTAAAGGCAGCTGAACAATAGGCTACAGGGAAAACTTCATAGACACAGCATTGAAACTGAGGGGAAGTGAGGTGACCTTTATTTGGTGTGACATCATGTTATGAGAGCTATCTCGTGACATACATAATTGAGCATACAACGCAACGATCCGTAAAGTCCTTCCTAATGAGAATCGCATGCTCAAAAACCATTGAATTTTCATTGCTTTCAGCGTAATTGAATGTTCATATGAGTATTTTGTTTTGAGTGCTACGCTTCGCGAGTTCAGAACTCTCGCTGCAGTAACAGAGAGTAGTAGAAGAAACACCTGAAGCCAACCGTACATAGTACCTTGAGTAACTGCTCTTGTGAGGAAAGTCAAATATTTTTCTATAACGAGCATGAGACCTGCAATCTCAAATACAATTTCTTTACTGTAAAATGTCTTCTTAAATACGACATAATTTCTGGAGCGATTGAAAAATTTCTGGAGCGATTGAAACTTTTGAAAATTTTTTGCAAGAAACTAGAATTCCGGTTGCATCAGAGCAATTTCAACTGAACCTTGCTGTCTCTCGGAGAAAAATTCTACATACACTTGCCTTCATGATATGGGGCGTCAATCGTTCCAAAAATGGATGATGTGACTGCATGGAATTTCGCTATTTCTGCTACTTGCCTGTTGAATAACATCCATATATAGAGTGTAACTTGAGCGGTTTTTTTTTGCAGAATTAGGGCTCTCCAGAGATGTTGCTTAGAAACCTCACTAGCCAGCAATATCGGTAATCCGGGAACTCATTCGTAAGATGAATAATTAATTTTTATTTTGCCGGAGTGGTGTAGTATATGTAAGATAAGAAGATGTTTGTATATTTGAAGGTTTAAAAACAGCATTCAAGTGTTGGCAGCGCTTACAATACGATAGATGCTGCAGTGCACGTCTACACTACGGCAGAAAATAGAATGTACATTAGAAAACGTTGGACACTGACCAGATACCAAGAGCCATGACAAAGGAGATATTTGTATATTAGAGGCCTAAAAAAGGCATTCAGGTGTTGGTAGAGTCTACAATACTGTAGAAAATAGAATGCACATCAGAGGTAGTTGAACAATGACTGTTCACTAAGAGCCATGACCAACAGTTTTCCAGCGATGAAAATCGCACCAATCCACGAAAACTTTGAAGGCTGGCACGCCCCTAGTTCTCAGTGACAGTAGCATCTACACCTAAGATTCTAAGTGGGCGAAGCTTCAATTTCACAACCAGATATAAAGTATTAGGTTGGTCCGAAAGATTTGCACCTAACTTCGAACTTTTTAAAGGATATTAATTTCATTGTGAATAGATATCAATCGACAAGCTAATTTCCTTCGTGGTCCACGAGTTATGGCCAAAGCTTCAGTGGAGCATCAGCTCCAGAAGTCCAGAACTCTGGCAGCTGCTAGTCTAAGCAGCTTGAAATCTCGCTTTTCGGTTTGGTGCAATCATCGAAATTCTTTTCTTGTAGCTTTCAGCTTCATGCCTCCAAGCAAGTGGTATTCAGATGGGGATAAGTCAGGAGAATAAGCAGGGTGAGGTCGCTAATTCGGCAATTTTTTGGCAGGTAAGCTTTGCCACGTGATGTCGGGAGTTGTCATGAAGTGGAGCAACATGATCAATTTGTTTTTGTAGTTGAAAAGAGTAGACTTAGGCAGTCACGGTGGTCTAGGTATCAGCAATTCTCAGTACAGCGTTCCCTCGGAATTCCACCAACAACAAAGAAAAACCTCCTTTCGTGCACTTCTTCTTTCGGCTGTTTTGGAGATGGTTCGCTACGCGGGAGTGAACTTTTCTCTCTTGTGTGGTTAACCTACAGCACCCAGCTCTCATCTCCAGTAATGAGGTGGCTGAGAGCTTTCCTTCTTCAGTCTTGCAAGGCACTCAGTTTGTGGGGGACCCAACCCGTCATCAGGTTTTCTATCCTGCGCTTGGAGATGTCTGGCGATTATTGTTCGGCTGCAGCGAGGTGAATCCCACATTTCAAATGTAGTGGCATTTTGATTCGAAGTCTAGAGAATTCCAGAATCTAAAAAATGTTTTGGTGCAAACTGTCGGACCAACCTACGTAGTAGATAGAGCAGAAATCCCTCCTTTAGTGAGAGAATTCGACTAACGAACTCTGTACGATGTCAGGAAACCACTAATCCGAAGGTGGTAGTATTTGGAGGGTAATTACGACCGGACCACGGTCAATAAATGGACTTCACACAGAGAGCAAAGATGCATGGTTCCGGGAAGAAGTATCAAATTAAAGGGCACCGTTGTTCATCTAATTATTTATTTGATACATCAATGATGAAGTCAGTGGGACAACAAACAGTGTTTCATCGGAGAAGGGTTGTTAACCGGGAGCGCACGGTAACTGGATTCCCAGGAAGTACTGGGCCTGCAAGAGAGATCAAATCTCCGACGCGGAAATCAAGGAGCAGGCTAAACTCGACGCGTCTGAAGACGTCCGTTGAACAGGTGCTAATGAGATGCGCGTACGTAGGCGGTGCAAGTGATCCCCATCCGCGCGAGCCTCGCCATATGAGCTTCCGCAGCCGGGGGCGGGTCGTCTCGATGATGTTGACAGGAAAACGTCCGGCGTTGTTGGAGTTTTGAGTGAATAGGTGTACTCAGGTGTGGAGGGAACACTTCCGAATACAAAGCTGACTTAATGGTGGCTCTAAGTACCTCATCTGTCCTGCACATTGAAGCTATGTAGCGGCTGTAGTGTCCTTGTACACCGTTTGAATAATTGTGGTAAATTTTTCACCGATTCAGAAAGTCATCTAAAATCCAAAAAAGGTCAGAAAAGGCGAAACAAGTAAATTTGTGGTGACTTTAATGAAGGAAAATTCACACATCTTCAGCGTGTTTGAATACATGCTATGAAATAATTGGTAGCTTGGTTCTTCGTATTATTTCCAAGTCCCAAACCAGTGGAAATCTCATTTTTCTTCTCCCGTGCCCAATCTTCGCCCCCATCCCGTTCTTCACCACTGATAGATATAATGCCAAGTTCAATATTTAATACTGAGTTGATAAAGAAGTCTTTCCACCATGAGAACTTGATGATTTGTAGAGGTGCACAGGAAACCGTTCACGAAAAATTGAATCTATGTTATGTATGTAGAGTTCGGTTTACAGGGCAAAAGCATAGATTTAGCAACAATAATCGACCGTAGAGAAACAAATCCTCCTTGAAGATACTCTGTAAGAAGGGAAACGTAATGTAATGGAACCTGATAAAAATACATAGCCAGCACCTGCTCTTATATGAAGCTGTGCAGCCTAAATAGCTCGGTAAAAAGGCTAAGTTAGTCACGAAATCGTTGAAAGAGGAAGAAGAAAGTCTTCTCCTTTCGAAAACTTGGAGATGCATCCATGGAGATAATGAGGAAAATTTCGATTCTGGGTAGCATGGATAATTTTGGTGGAGCTATTCGTCTCTTCATAGCATGAGTTCTCCAAATAGACATTCTGTAACAGGCGTTATAATTATGAAGTGTTCTGGAGGACACACTCTCTGTTTCCGTAAAAGTCGGCCGGGGTAATGAACTCTCGGGCAAAACCATGTTAGATAGCATGAGAGATGTTTGCTTTCATGTTCGTCGGTGGAGAACGCTACATGCCCTTCAATGTTTTCATCCCAGCCTTCAAAGCACGAAGAAAAAGCTAGGAAAGCACCTCAGCATCCGATGAATTTTTCCCATATGAGAACTTGTGGACCTCCTGACCAAGGACTTCGTCCTTATTCTCCTCTCCAAATAAACAGAACACTCATATACCTACTACTATCCGAAGTATTTGAAAAAGAAGCCTCAGGGCAACTCATCTATCTGCCTAGCGGCAATTTATAGGGCAACGCATGGAACTAGAACCAAAGAGTACGCGAAAATTAATAAACGACCATTGGGCTTGACTGACTCATCCAGCGATACTTGAGCTCTTCTCTTCAGACGACGCTTAAATGCGTTCGCCGTTACCGGAAACAATGAGTTAATTATGATTAGAAGAGCTCTTCATGAGGTTCTCGAGGCGATGCGGAAGAGCTTTTCGCGGTATGGATGAGGAACTCGTGTAGCGAATTCGGAAAAGAAACAATTTTATCGAAGGAGAGGTTATAATGAAGAATTTGTACATACATAGCAAATGCATCTAATCAAGTATTCATTTCTTCCCTAACATTCCGCTGAAGAGCGGATTGTAGCCGTAGCCATTGAGCAAACTGAAAAAGGAAACGAATATAGATTTATCGATTTCCTGGGAACGCGAAAATTCCTTTAGTATTCAAAAATTGACAAATTTTCCAAGGAAAGATGCGAACAAAGATCAAGCCTCCAGTGGGCAAAAACTGACTTTCTACATCGGTAATCGTAATAAGATCCATACCCGTAGGGGCTGTTTAACATGTTGTATCCCATACCGAAGCCGCCAGGAAACGCTCCTGCAAAGGCGACAATACAAACATCTATTTATTTAATTATTCATTCGTTTACTCGCTCATTCATTCATTCATTCATTTTAAGGTCTGTTTGGTGTAATTCTTCTACCTACCTTTTTTCACTGTAATTTTTCCCTCTCTTCAAACACTCGACATTATTGTCTTGTCTTAACACCTTTAAGGTTACTTTATATTGACACGACTACTTCTCGCAAATCACAATGATTTTTCCGGATCATACTTTTCTCTTTTCTTCTTCTCTACCTAACTTTTCTCTTCTCTTCTTCTCTACCTAACTACCTAACCCACAATCCCTCTAACTTCCTCTGTCCTTCTTTCCACCTCATCAACGATGGTCTCTATTGCGGGTATCATGCTCTTTGTCGGTCAAAAGTCTCGCCATTATTTGTTTTTTTTTAAACATAACTGTCTACCAATCTGTTGTTTAAATGAATTGACTTGAATTCCTTCCGTTCTTTCCCTATTCCTCACTTCTAACAACTATCGCTTTCTCCCTTTTCATATCCCTGAACTTCGAGCAAGCAAGTTTGGAGATATAACAGTGTTAGATGCTATGTCGAAGCCAACGTATGCGAGCTAGATGTCTACATCCGCGTCACAACAATTTCAGTGTAGCAGCCACAAGCCTCCCTAGCTTTTTTGTACGCCCACAGATGGACTAATGAATGGATGAACGGATGCAGACGACATGAATTCGCATCTTTTCCACTTGCACAAAAGTATACACTGATTTTGCTCATTAATGTAATATCAGACCATTTACTTTTGCCGTTAATAATGTAGCTTGATTTGACAATACAATCGTTTCATCATCGCTTAACTACATAATGTATTAGTGCTCCCTTTATTTTCTATCAAGGAAGCAAATTAGTGAATGTTGCGGATTTCCACAGCGCTCAGTTGCACTTACTGCTACAAAGCATGAACACGCATTAAGGCGCTAAATTTGAAAAAAAAGCACCCACCAATCCCAAGTGGGCCGCCCATCGCGTATGGATTACCATAGAGTCCGCCGAGTCCCAGCTGAGCCACCACGGTGGTAACAGCACACAGTAAGTACAGATAGAACAGCCTGCAGAAGTCCATTTCCAAAAAGAGATTTCTGCGGTGCAGTTTATATGCGTGCGGGAAAACTGTCGCGGTGAAACGCCTCACTGACACGACATAGAGAAAAAATGCCCCGTAAGCCGATTTCGTCGCGCATTGTTAATCAGCCATCCGGTATAGTGAGGTTATATCTGCATTCAGGGCGGTTTTGGGTCAGGCTGACCTCATCATGCGTGTTTTTGTGAGCCACTGGAGAGGGTGGACTTTTTGACGGATTTGAAGGATTATGCAAACGAAGTGTAGGGAAGTAACGAGAAAATTTTTTTAAATTCTGAGTCAAGGTCTTTTTGAAGGTGTGAAGAAGAATACATAACGAACCTACAACCTATGAAAGTCAGAATCAAGGCATCTTAGTTTGGAGGTTTGACCTCAATCGCGCGTTGGAAAGCGAGTTGACTCTGAATTGGAAGCAGCTGCATAGCGTTTTGTAAAAAGCCATTAGGTTTTTATTTACTTCAAAGCCATGCTTTTCAGTGGAGCCCAGATCCGTTCTGGTCCACAAATTTCGAATGGGGTCTTCTGGACCCATAAACGCATAGAAGGCACAGCAAGTCGTCAAGATGAAAGATTGAAGGAATGGTCGTTGGTGGGAGAGAGGTCTGTTGTTCATGATATGTGAGGTACAGCTTCGTAACTTAGTTGCTCCAATCTGTACAGCGCTGCTATGTGACATGCGGCTTCACTGAACTACGTCGGAGGACAGGCTCCATTTTAAATAGCAACGCTGGACTCATACATTGAAGTTCCTGGTTCATTCCCTTTATATCAGTCAGAAAGATTCAAGAAGCTGTGGTGAATGATTTTTGCAGCACACAGCCACAAATTAACTGTTGCCATTATTCTTTGTACCTTCGACTTTAAGCAGTGCTCTGCTTCATACATCTCGCTCGTCCAGCTCTAAGCAAGTCAGTTCACGTTGTCGTACAGGGTGTACGCTTTACCGCTTCAACCGAGAAATAAATCGTTCTGCCACCACAACGAAGGCGTGAAGCAGAACTCTCGATAAAGATACGTCAGGTACTTGTTCACTTTTCGCGGGACCTACTTGTCGTGCTTCTTCGTGCTACCGTTCTAACCCAACGAGAGTTCATATTGTGATAAACATGAGTTTCTGCGAAATCATTGGTGTTGTTTTGAGTTGGTATGATTATGGCCATCCGTTGAGAGTCGCCGCCTCCTAAAAAGATCTAGACGAACTCCCCTGATTTTGAACAAGACTCACTACGTCAAAAAATCGCAATTAACTCCATGGTGTACATATGCTAGGCGGAACTATGGTAGTATTTTGAGCGGTTCTTACTGCGATGCCGCCGAGTTTTAATTAACGGAGGAGAGAATTCTGTTTTGGCACCTCCAAAAGTAAAGGATAAAGAATAAAGTGGTTGGCATTAATCAATCCCGGTTTGTGGGATGCGCCACGCATTCTACTTCATCTCAACATCTTAGAGGCATTGAATGCCTATGTGCCCTGTATATTGACTTGGGCGGGAGGGGAGGGGAGGGGGTAGGAGCATCCGATGGACCAAGTCAGTGCTCTATTCTGCCGAACTCCACTGGGAAAAAAGTCTACAGAAAATGTGGATCCCTATGCAGATTGATAAGTCTATTGAAAGTCCATGAAATACGCTACAGCTCCCCCTCACCCTCCCCGAGAATGGGTAGCCAAATTTTCGAAACTTTTTTACAATGCAAGTAAAAATCTTCTATTAGGGTATTCTTAATTGTTTATTTTTCTTATTATTTTCAATACAATTTTTATTAATTACTTATTTTTATAACTTATATTTTTATCAATTTTATTTTCCGTCTGGCTCCCCCAAACGGCGGAGACTCCACTTTTTTCCTGCCACCCCCCGCCCACTTTCTGCGTCCGCCAGCCTTGCACCGATCATTTCTGACAATAAATCAGTTCTCTTCCAGGCTGTAGTGGCTCTACGTCTCCTTGTAGTGTGGTGGCCTCCTCCAGTTAGGAGTGGCTCGCCGTTGCATAGTGGTGCGGTCGCCTCAATAAATAAGAGTGGATCCACGTCGCCTCGTGGTGTGGTCGCCTCTCCCAGCTAGGAGTGGCTCACCGTTGCATAGTGGTGTGGTCGCCTCCTCCAGTTAGAAGTGGCTCGCCGTTGCATAGTGGTGTGGTTGCCTCCTCCAGTTAGAAGTGGCTCGCCGTTGCATAGTGGTGTGGTCGCCTCCTCCAGTTAGAAGTGGCTCACCGTTGCATAGTGGTGTAGTCGCCCCAATAAATAAGAGTGGATCCACCTCGCCTCGTGGTGTGGTCGCCTCCCCCAGCTAGGAGTGGCTCACCGTTGCATAGTGGTGTGGTTGCCTCCTCCAGCTAGGAGTGGCTCACCGTTGCATAGTGGTGTGGTCGCCTCAATAAATAAGAGTGGATCCACCTCGCCTCGTGGTGAGGTCGCCTCCCCCAGCTAGGAGTGGCTCACCGTTGCATAGTGGTGTGGTCGCCTCAATAAATAAGAGTGGATCCACCTCGCCTCGTGGTGTGGTCGCCTCCCCCAGCTAGGAGTGGCTCACCGTTGCATAGTGGTGTGGTCGCCTCCTCCAGTTAGAAGTGGCTCGCCGTTGCATGGTGGTGTGGTTGCCTCCTCCAGCTAGGAGTGGCTCACCGTTGCATAGTGGTGTGGTCGCCTCCTCCAGCTAGGAGTGGCTCGCCGTTGCATAGTGGTGTGGTTGCCTCCTCCAGCTAGGAGTGGCTCACCGTTGCATAGTGGTGTGGTTGCCTTCTCCAGCTAGGAGTGGCTCGCCGTTGCATAGTGGTGTGGTCGCCTCAATAAATAAGAGTGGATCCACCTCGCCTCGTGGTGAGGTCGCCTCCCCCAGCTAGGAGTGGCTCACCGTTGCATAGTGGTGTGGTCGCCTCAATAAATAAGAGTGGATCCACCTCGCCTCGTGGTGTGGTCGCCTCCCCCAGCTAGGAGTGGCTCACCGTTGCATAGTGGTGTGGTCGCCTCCTCCAGTTAGAAGTGGCTCGCCGTTGCATGGTGGTGTGGTTGCCTCCTCCAGCTAGGAGTGGCTCACCGTTGCATAGTGGTGTGGTCGCCTCTTCCAGCTAGGAGTGGCTCGCCGTTGCATAGTGGTGTGGTTGCCTCCTCCAGCTAGGAGTGGCTCACCGTTGCATAGTGGTGTGGTTGCCTTCTCCAGCTAGGAGTGGCTCGCCGTTGCATAGTGGTGTGGTCGCCTCAATAAATAAGAGTGGATCCACGTCGCCTCGTGGTGTGGTCGCCTCCCCCAGCTAGGAGTGGCTCGCCGTTGCATAGTGGTGTGGTCGCCTCAATAAATAAGAGTGGATCCACGTCGCCTCGTGGTGTGGTCGCCTCCCCCAGCTAGGAGTGGCTCACCGTTGCATAGTGGTGTGGTCGCCTCCTCCAGTTAGAAGTGGCTCGCCGTTGCATAGTGGTGTGGTTGCCTCCTCCAGCTAGGAGTGGCTCACCGTTGCATAGTGGTGTGGTTGCCTTCTCCAGCTAGGAGTGGCTCGCCGTTGCGTAGTGGTGTGGTCGCCTCCTCCAGCTAGGAGTGGCTCGCCGTTGCATAGTGGTGTGGTCGCCTCAATAAATAAAAGTGGATCCACGTCGCCTCGTGGTGTGGTCGCCTCCCCCAGCTAGGAGTGGCTCACCGTTGCATAGTGGTGTGGTTGCCTTCTCCAGCTAGGAGTGGCTCGCCGTTGCGTAGTGGTGTGGTCGCCTCCTCCAGCTAGGAGTGGCTCGCCGTTGCATAGTGGTGTGGTCGCCTCAATAAATAAAAGTGGATCCACGTCGCCTCGTGGTGTGGTCGCCTCCCCCAGCTAGGAGTGGCTCACCGTTGCATAGTGGTGTGGTTGCCTTCTCCAGCTAGGAGTGGCTCGCCGTTGCGTAGTGGTGTGGTCGCCTCCTCCAGCTAGGAGTGGCTCGCCGTTGCATAGTGGTGTGGTCGCCTCAATAAATAAAAGTGGATCCACGTCGCCTCGTGGTGTGGTCGCCTCCCCCAGCTAGGAGTGGCTCACCGTTGCATAGTGGTGTGGTTGCCTTCTCCAGCTAGGAGTGGCTCGCCGTTGCGTAGTGGTGTGGTCGCCTCCTCCAGCTAGGAGTGGCTCGCCGTTGCATAGTGGTGTGGTCGCCTCAATAAATAAAAGTGGATCCACGTCGCCTCGTGGTGTGGTCGCCTCCCCCAGCTAGGAGTGGCTCACCGTTGCATAGTGGTGTGGTTGCCTCCTCCAGCTAGGAGTGGCTCACCGTTGCATAGTGGTGTGGTTGCCTTCTCCAGCTAGGAGTGGCTCGCCGTTGCGTAGTGGTGTGGTCGCCTCCTCCAGCTAGGAGTGGCTCGCCGTTGCATAGTGGTGTGGTCGCCTCAATAAATAAAAGTGGATCCACGTCGCCTCGTGGTGTGGTCGCCTCCCCCAGCTAGGAGTGGCTCACCGTTGCATAGTGGTGTGGTTGCCTTCTCCAGCTAGGAGTGGCTCGCCGTTGCATAGTGGTGTGGTCGCCTCAGTAAATAAGAGTGGATCCACGTCGCCTCGTGGTGTGGTCGCCTCCCCCAGCTAGGAGTGGCTCATCGTTGCATAGTGGTGTGGTCGCCTCCTCCAGTTAGAAGTGGCTCGCCGTTGCATAGTGGTGTGGTTGCCTCCTCCAGTTAGAAGTGGCTCGCCGTTGCATAGTGGTGTGGTCGCCTCCTCCAGTTAGAAGTGGCTCACCGTTGCATAGTGGTGTAGTCGCCCCAATAAATAAGAGTGGATCCACGTCGCCTCGTGGTGTGGTCGCCTCCTCACCCATTCTTTTCCACAACATTCATGTCGTATCTCCCTTTTATTGCTCTTATTGTAGAAGGTGGTGTCTTGTAGCATCTAAAACGTTTTTCTTCATTTTTCGGCTAATCCCCCGTTGTCCTTGTTGTAGAAAATCTGGTACCCGCTCAGCCCTGGTTTTTATTGCTCAGGATTTTGAACATTACTCGCGGTCAGCATGGTATTGTAAAACTATCATTTTTATTTTTGGGTAATCATATTGAATCCGGAGTTTTTCGAAAAATATTACCGTTTACTGGGATTGCCGATTGATTGTTGGCCTAACAGCTTATTTGTTCAATTTATGTATTCTTTTCGTCCTCTTTTCGCTTTCCCTTTCCTTCAGTATGATTAGAAATCCATCATTTCTCGTCGTTCTTCACTGTTTTCCGAAGCGAGGAGCATATGGAAATATATATTGACAATGTAGATTGATCTGCTATTGTATTTTCACTAACGATGCCACTAAGAACGTGATATTTGTGATTTGGAATGTTTTTTTTTCATGACAAAAAAAAAAACAACACAAGAACAAACAAAGGTACACGTAATACTGCAAACAACAGAATGGAGATCATTGAATCACTTTGGTAAAGCTGAAGTCGTAGAGTAGTTGCCTGAAATACATGTTAATCATAGGTAAGAAGTACGTTAGTGGTGGGAAGCAGATCACACATGCTACACCTCAAGCAGCACGGCACTCTGTTTGCCTGTCGCCTCCTCACGCTCTACCGTTCTCTGCTGGCCGCGCTGCCTCTGGTGTAGCGCGTGCGATCTCCCCAATTGACATTAAAACTTTCATTTACTTAAAGGGAAGCAATCATTGAAGCTGTACAATTTAGAAAAATGATATCTGACTTCTCACCGTTTCTATGGTACTTCACGTATAAATCTGCTGTCTTTACATACTCATCATAGGTGGGTGGAGGAGTTTCTATGTTTTCTAAACTATTCGATGGCCTGAAAATAGAGAGGCTGAGTTTTCAAAACGAAAAACAATATCCTACGCATATCCTTCCTTAACGAACCATGGGTTTATCAGTGAAAAGGGAAATGAGTTCAGAACGTGACAGTTATTCAGAATTCTTGTCCACCTACATGGAAAAAAGCCATGTGATATGATATGTACGTACCTCTCTTCGTCAAGTATTCGATACACTTTCTTGCGGTACCTCCGTAACTCCTTATCAAATCTAATTTCGCTCTCGATTATCCATTTGTATATATAGTAGATCATATAGACACACAGCAGATTCAATATCAATATTAAGATGACCAGTATTGTGTAATACACCGCTTCGCCAGGAAACTGAAAATAAATTTTAGAAAAAATTGAAAAATGGGAGAAAGCTCGGATACATGGGTAAGTCCAGAAAGTTGAAAACACTCAATAAAACATGCAGAAACTTGGAGGACTTTGACGAAACCTAAGTTGAATGGTTATGATAGAAAATTTTTCTATCCGATGATATCCGATGATTCTATTTCTGTTCGTACACAATTACTACAAATAAATGAACCTACATAATTAAAAATGTTTGTGATATCCTGTCCGACTCCATTTACTTTTCCAACAGCGTTGTCGACCTTAACAAGAATTTGATTAGATTATGAAGGAGGACAAAAAGCTCGTGACCAACACCACATACTTTGGAAAATGAAAAAAAAAACCAATTTTTTACTGCCATGAGCAGCATAAAAAATATAACTTGGACTGATTCTTGTGTAAAAATAAGCAGTAAGAAAATATGTATTTCCAAAGAGAAAAATTTCAGAAAAAAAATTCAGCTCGTAGCACTCTGGAAATGAATCGCCAAAAGTAAGCATATAGAAGCAATAAAATGGATTTTTTTTTGAAATTTTACTTCGAAAAATAGAAGAAACTGTGTTCAAGACTCTGGAAATTTGGCAAGTTTTCTCGCATGAGATGAAAAGGGCACATTTACCGAATCCCTGGTAAATGTAAATCGTCACCAGAAATTCGGTAAATGTAAAGCGAAAGTGCGAAAATTGACAATGGAACAGAAAACGTAAAAGGGAAAATGCAATTCAGCACACTACTCCGTTTGAGATTACCTAATTTGGATGAAACTTTTCCAACAAACGCATAGTTTGCCAGTTAAAAGATCTTAACGATAATTCATGTTTTCTCACTTTCTGGGGCATATTTTGCTAATTTTTCAACCATTTTGCGTATGAAGATAAAAACAAACACGTAAACAAACAACTGAGGTGAATCACTTACGCCGGCATCAAAATCATTAAGTTTCCCATTGATGTTTTTCAATATCCCATCCAGTTGATTGTTGAATTTATAAAGTGCTGCGTGCACTTTTGCGATACCCTCGTTGATCCGCGTTATTTCAGCATCTATGGACATCTGACCAAAATCAATGAGTTAAACTCGACTTCACGTACTGGGCTAGGTAACCTTGATTACGTTACTTTTTACTGTACAGCTCTACAAGCTAACAATTACGAGAAGAGATTAGGGTAAAGAGGTGTTTAGAATGGTGGGTGACTATGTAGTGCATCGGAAAGAAGACATGGAGGAAAGTTATCGATCGCTGCGATATGGAACGTTCGGCTTATCTACACCATGATGGGGGGCTTGAGAAGTGATTCACTGCGACTGATCACCGTTGTCGCATCGACGCTTCACCTCAAACATCCGCCAACACCCACACTTTTATAACAGGCCGTTTGGCAAATTGTCGTACTCCGTATTGTCAGTGGCAGTAAATCTACCCCAGAAAACCCTGCTCAAAAAGTTATTGAAACAACATATTCAGAGATTTCTTACCGATTTCTAGACATAGCTTCAGAGGTTTAGGATTTTTTCCACCAAATATGATCCATTCCACTAATTGCATATCAAACCCCAGAAAAAGGAAAATGCATAGTATTTCAGAAATGTCTGTTCATTAAGTCTGAAGTCCAAGACGTTTGGAACAATGCTAGATAATAGCGTAGAAAAGATGACCAAAATGATTGATATTAAGGAAATGGGGCGTTGTTGTGCAAACCATCACCAATAGTTATGTATGTTTGAATAGGCGGGAAAAATTCCCACGTGCACCTCCATGCATCAAACGGAAAAATCAACATGCAGTAATGGAATGACCGTGAATAACTTTGTGAGTGGCGAAATCTTCTGAAAAAGACCTTACGAAAATAGTTTTGAGGTTAATCTAGCGTTAAATTATCTAGAAACTGCTTAACTCATTGACGACAGCGCCTTTTCACGCTTTTCTTGATGTTCTCAAGTTCTGGTTTCCATCTCTGCTCCAGAATTAATACGAAATTTGGTATAGATTTTTATAAACATTCTGATTTCCTGGTATCTATATACGTTACCATCTAATAAAACAATACACAAAAAAATAAAGATCATGCAGGCTCAATAGTCCCTCAGGATGAACCATGCGGAAAAAGGCGCGGCTCACCGGCGTATTTGAGAGAATTTAATCGCCGAAAGTATTGGGATATGTTCTATTTGTTTTCTCACAAGCTCTTTCTTGCAGAAATTGGGGAGATCCCTTCAGAATTCAGAGTAACATGTACGTATATACACACCAACCAGATGGCGAAGTCAAACTCAAATTTGCCAGAACTTGCAGACAAATGAAAAATTCCCATTGTTTTGTAAGATAGGTTCAAGATCAATAGAAAGCAAGCAGAAAGGGTGAGTTATCTCGCGCATGCAAAGCTTCGTCATATCAGATAGGCCGGGGCATTAGCTAGCTCTTCCCTTGTGAAGAGCCATAGCACATTCACTGGTTGATGCAGATGTTTCGCCATGTCTTCATTCCCTGCCAGGCCGAAATCCTTAGCTGTGGCGACTTGCTGATGGATCTAAACTAAAGATAGACATGGTAGTCAGGGGAAGAACCCAGCTTATCCTATTGAGCCATCCATGTCAAAATGCGCGCGGTTAAAGGTGGCTCGGGGAAGTTTGACGGGTTGAGATTAGACTCATAGTAGATTCTGCCGAGAGAACGGACAATTCTGGACATTTCTTGAATGATGGAATTTTCTAGCATAAATTGAGATTTTACGGGGATCCGAAAAAGTTTTTCGTCCGAAACGTATGCTACTACTCAAGCATCCATTGTAGAAATTCTCAGGTCTGCCCAGGGAATATTCAAATAGCCAATTTTTGTGGGAAAAGTGGACCAGACGTAGGTTAGACGAGAACACGGCTGGGATTCCGTTGATTTTGGCACTTTTCCAGTGAACTTCTCGATGTTTCTGTCAGTTTTTCCCATGAAAACCCCCACAAGCATACGCGGAAAGTTTAATTTTACAGGAATATCTACTACTTTTTGCAGACATGTTCCATCTTGGAATGCCGCAAATGCACGAGGGTGTGAAAAAAAAAAACAAAACAGAAGAATCGATGAAAGAGTGATTTTGCGAGAAAAAGTGATGCAAAATCTCTCCAGTTAAACAAATAAAAATACAAAATAACAGGAAAAAAGCAGCAAAAAAGCACTGCCGGCTGTACAACCATGCAGTAGATAAAATATGCGTAAACGAGTCGTCACGAGGCTAGAAAAACAAACATTGCCCGAGTGGAAGCGACGGCGCGGCGGCGACGGCGCAGCGGCAATTTTGTTGAATCGCGATTTATACGAGTATTTATTTGCACGACATTGCACCGACCTGTGCGAGCGTCATGCGAAACGGCGATTTGGCACTGTGGTACAGAGCCAACCCCGTGTTTTTTTAAGAAAATTTTTGGCGAAGGATGGCGTGTGTTTCTGTAGTTGATGAATGCCCATCATTAAAATGTGTAGTCTTGTAACTTAAGGAGTTCATCTGTGTTTGTCGGCAGTCATGCTCGCCAAGGCTAGAGGAAAACTCCAATTGCAGGTACTGCGGTGAGGCGGTAGAATCACACCTACCATCTGAGGAGCAAGTGTTGCAAATGACATGGGCAGTTTAAAAAGCGGAAAAGATGGAAACCTTGCTCTTCTCCACACATTTTTCACGATAATGTCACCACTGCTTTCTCTGAAGAGGCCTACATCGCATACCATGAAAAAATGGAGATGGGCTGGGACACCGTACCTCGTATCACTTACTCTCCAGGCCATTACTAATCTAATTTGCCTCCTTGAGGCTTAGTGGTAGAAAATTTCCTTCTCAGAAGAAATGATGTAAAGCTGCTGTCTTCGACTCTCGATGAATATTGTTTGCTTGCAGCTGAAAACGAGGATGTTTTCATTTAACTGGCGCTAATGTTGGAATAGAAGCCGTATATCCTTGCCTATTCAATCAAAGGTTTCAGAATCGATTAGAGCAAACGAATATTTTAGAAAAAAGGAACCCTGCGATCCTTTTTATCCCTCTTCCAGTGTTGATCGTCGTTATTCGAACACTCTACTTTTTTGACACATTCAAAAGCGATCATTGGAGTGCACTGTTCCAAAACTTCACTAGTGGTCGTAGGTTTTTACTAACCGCTGAGTAAAACTAGGAAGATCAATAAGATTAATAAATTGATATTCCTGCGCTAAATCTCACGAGATTCGTGTTGAGAGCGGTTAACAGCCCGTGCGAACCTGCTTCTTCTACACCAGGGGCAGAACTCGCGAAAGATCAATGGAATCAATAGATCAATAATGGTCGAGGAAAATCGTTGTCAGGTTCGTGATTTCCGTGATGCATAACCTTAATAGCTACATTGCGACCTGGATTAGGGCAGAAATGTAGAAAATAGATAAAATCGGTGAGAAATTCGGTATATAAATCGATAACTCCCATCTAGGAGAACTCTAAGAAATTTGTCGCATCTTGTTGGTATTCCTTGCTTGTGGGTTTCAGTGTTCAAATTTAATTCAATACAACACGCCCGGCCAATCCAGTGAATACTCAAACGGAAAATTCCACAGAAACATTGGACATATGTATGACTTTACATAGGAATTTCAAACTAAGCAGGAAAGGAATATGCTGTCTTTAGCTCACAGCGGCATAACATTCCTCAAAGGAGCAGAAAACCTGAAAGAAAGTTTAAAAATTGCTGCATTTATTTGATGGCTTTGTTTCTATTCGCTTTCATTGGCGCGGTTTTTAGATGTGTGCCTCAAATTTCGCCATATAACAGTTGATACATAAGTATTGTGGGCAAAATAATACTTTTTTAACAATACGATATTCAAATCCAAAAACAGAAAAGCAGAAAATGAAAATCTATGCCACACTAACGAGTGAACCCTGTGAAATGCACAATTTTTCCACATATCGACTGATTTATTCATTGATATTCATCGCCAATAGCAACGATATAAAAATATTTGTACAGTGATTCAGAATTCTCACCTCGGAGCGCCGTTCTGTTCCATTGTCGGAATTGTCGAGACTGGTTCAGGCCTTTTCACATATGGAGGTGCATATGTACGTATCGAGGAGGACATGAAAATATACGTGGACCTCCTTGTTAGATAGATCGCAAAGGCTAGGATTCGACACTTACTCTTTCGGCAAAATGTGAATTTCCAGAGATGTTGACAATTTCTGTGTATCGATATGGATCAGTTGTGGCCAGTTTATAACGGTTCCATGAATAAACCAATCCTAAGTGTCCATCGTGCTCAGAGCACATGTAACATTTTCTGTATATTTTTATTGGTGTTGCATGTGTTTGCGTTGTTTTTTCGACATGCTTATTTTTCCAGAAATATCGCTGGACATTTCATTAGTGATGGGCGCAGTCGAGGGGTTTTTGAGAGTCTTGATTTATGTAATTAAATAAAAATGGTATTTGGTCCTTTCTTTACCTCCCATGAGGGATATTCTGAATGGAAAAAGTTGCAAATGGTGTTGTAATTTCCCGTGTGCATCACTGTTTGTGCAATGGGCGGAGCGTCACGCTGTTTTAGGCACAAATGGTCGGTAGGTAACAGGTTTGTTACAATAGTTTTTTCCTAATTCTTTCCATTATTACTGCCAACCTCTACTTTTACAACCTATTTTATGTGAGTAATTCACTTCCTTATTTGAAATTCATATCAATCTTCTGGAGTTATTTATTATCAAAAATTTTGTTCCTGTATGGGTAAATATACTCGGTGCTCACGAAGTAGTGCCTGAAGTAAGTCGAATTTGTGGTATAAAATTTCTAGTTCCCATTTTCCACAGGCGATCTTATTTGCTTGATTTACTATCTGCATTTACTAATTAATTATTATTAATAGATTATTATTATTTATTAATTAATTATGAAAGTAACAGTTATTAAGAGTGAAAAAGTATGAATGGAAAGAATGAAATTAATCTCCGAGAATGGCTCAATCATGAACATTAGCAGATCACAGGGAAAAACATGGTGAAAAACATGTGGAGCGATGCATCCTGAAAGGATGCCGCAGCCAAGCTCTGTGATTGGTCGGTTGCTTGCACTTTGGGTCGTCTGCATTTGCAGACCTCTTGATCTCTGTGACAACTTACAATGACATCTAATTACCAGAAATAAAGCTTTATTCAAAATAAATTCGTCAGGATAATATCGCTGAGATCATCGACAGTAATCGGCACTTGTGGAAGTGAACATAGGACAAATCACAAAATCAATCAATAAGTGCAACAACTCATCACCGGTAATTAAGTGAGCTATGGGGAGACATTTGTGAAATTAAAAACTGCAGAGTCAGGGTGGGCAGAGTGTGAGTTTATACTCTGCGCACGTGAGCGCAGATGACAGAGACGCAGAGGAACTCGCGCTGAGCGTCGGCAACACACTCTATGGTTCACAGGTGGGAAGTTAGACCTTTGACTATGTAACTGTTGACTAGAGTTAATTTAATAGTACACAATGGCAGTAAACAAGGGAGTATCACAGAACAGTGTAGTAATGAAAGCTCATTTCGTAAGTTGCATCGAGTGGGGCAGTTTCTTGATACTGTAGCCGCATTAGTTCGTTACAGTAACAAATTGTACTTCGTAGACGGCTGATTGCACCATTCCCAGGCAGTGCTTGCGTCACTGCCTCGACTAATCAATCGATAATTTCGGCTAAACTTCAAGGCTCCTTGTGTACGGCGAAGTTGAGTCCGGGCTGTATTTGACCTGCTCGTCTATTCGTCTTTGATAGGGCCGTGGCTCTACGTCGGCGGAGTCTGCAATGACGGTTATTACAACACGTTCTGTTGCAAATTCCGTAGGATAGGGTAGAACAATAAAATATAAAATATAAAAATATCCATATTAGCATTAGTGCAGACTTACAGTCTGTTCCAAAAATCAGAGTAATTCAATGTGTTTTGTTTGATTACACAGAGCGCATTTTATCACACGCTAAATCATGGAAATTGGCGCTATCAATCGACGATCAATAGCTGGAAGCGAGCCAAAATATGTCTCGTCTATAACAACGTGGCGAGACTTACCTCATCTTGGCGGATGGCCAAGTGGCAAAATTTGTGAAAAAGACAGTATGTTTTTTTCACTCATGCTCTTTGATGTTAGTGTAAACACAGATAAACAAACAAACAAACAAATAAATGAACAAAAAATCAATGATTTGGTTTTACACACGTTTCAATAGAATTGATTGAGCTTTCCCTGCCCACATAGTGTTCAATTCTTCAAAATTACCGTAACCTATGAACATTTAGTTGAAATCGTTAACAGCCAGGAGAAAGCTCTCCGTATTCTAGTTGGGTCGTGCCTTACGCCCCTTTCATCCACTGGTTAGGGTGCGGTCAAGACGTACGCCGTGACGCGACCGCGCATACGCTTCTTCAATCCAACTGTTCCTTCAAATTTGACGCATTGAATAACGTCGGCGACTACCCCTCACAGTTTTTTTTTGGCCCTGATAGCGTTCATCTGTCCCACTCATGCTGAGAAAACTTGTCCATTTCCCCCCAGAATCGCTCGAACCTTCGATGAATGCAGCCGCGACGCGCACATGAATCGACCAATCGCAGCCCAGCAGTGTACCTCTTGTCTCGCAGCGGTTAGAAAGTCTTCTGTTTCTTCTACTGACTTGCATATGATCAATTTTAAATTATTAATCATCATTTGACTTTTATTTACCATCGCAGCCACGCTGCAACTACTAGAAAATACAAAGAAAGATTAAAATAAAAATATTTCTTTGTGAACAATTCGAATGTCACATCATTTTAGGGGACCCCTATGCTCGGAGCATTAGCATCCTTGGCTACCATTTGCAGGATCCCACAACTGACACCAAACTGACGTAGACGCGCAGGAAACACAAGGCACACTTCGCCCTCGCTTCTATAGTCCTATTGAAACGGGAAATTTTGGGCACAAAATAGAAAGAAAAAGACGAAAGGAGGAAAAAAGAACGTGGGAGGGTAGAGAACAAGGGACTCCAAACGGCCAGATGAATGCGGCAGTGACACATCTTGAAGTTCCCTGTATATGTGCAAAGCCACATTTTTTCCACGTTAATCGTTGGTTTTTTTTCTTTGGACCATTGTAGGCTTATGATTACTGAAAGCTAGGAGAAACAAAAAACTGTTGAAGGCACCGCCCCACCTCGGAATCGTTTTGGAGATTTTTATGCGAAAAGAATTTCCAGGAGCTGCTGATCACAATGGGATATGTGTTTCCGTGCGAAACTGCCAAAAGGACCTGTTTTAGAGCCCCCAGTTCTTGAGGAGCCAGTGAGCGGGGCAGAGAGGTGGAGCAAAGCGCTGTCTGAACAGCCCGCTCTCTGGAGCTCACCTTCTGGGGAAATTCATAATTCTCGTCAGAGTTCCTCACCCACTCTCTATCACTGTGGGAATCCTATGCGTGCCCAGACAAGGAGTACATGTTGTGAAAACACTGCAATTCCGCAGTGGCCCCGCCCACGGGCTCCTCAATATTTGGAGCCTGAAAACGGTTTTTTGGCACTTTTCATGGAACCACATGCATCATTGTGATCAGAGCAGCTCTTGGAGATTCTTTTCACGGTGAAAATACTGGAAATGATTCTAAGGTGGGACGGTGCCTTCAACTTACTTGTAGATTTTAACATTATTGGAGGCTACGGAATCTCTTTTGAATACTAACGATTTTAACTTACGTTGATTGTTTTCAACGATAAATATAAATACGCACAGATCCAAATAGAGATCAGCCAGTTCTATGGGAAAAATCGTGAGTTTGTATGTCCTACCCTGCAATGTTCTTTTTTCCTTCTTTCATCTTCTTTCATTTTTCCTTTGCACAAATTATACCGTTTCGATAGGACTAAAAAGAGCGCGTACATCGTAGCAAACGGTTCTTGCGAGTCTGTAAGGTTAATTACCGGTGGTAGGATTCACCAAACGATAACCAAGCGGAAAGAAAATGTGTTCTGTGAAATTAGATATCCTATAGGTTACGAAAGGTTAGGAGACGCGGGACTTGAAAGTTAGTCTGCTAACCTGGTTTTGCTTGGTTAAGCGTTCACAAATCACAACACAGAAATAAATGGTTGCTTCAGCGGCGGTCCGAATTCGAAGATATTCAAACTAGTATCACGAACTCAGTGCGGGCTATTCTGAGAATTCCAAACAAAATGAAAATAGAGAGGCTGTCAACGACAAAACATATGAGGGGACGTAGGAAGGATAAGAGGGTGTGAAGCCACTCAGGATAGAAAATGAAGAAAATACATAAAATCGATTACACAACAAAGCGATTACAGGGTAGATATGCAAAAAGATTAGTATTATAGTAAAAAAAAACAGAGGCGACTGCTAATGAGTGCCATGGAAACTTACTAAAAAAATCCTTCTGAGGGGAGGGGGTCATCTTGTACGGTCACCGGTACTCATAGAATTAAACTAGGGCATTTCCATACAAATCACTTGATTTTTCAAATTTCATATGCAAATTCATATTAATAAAATTCTACTTATAATAATAGGAGTGGGAGTGAAAAGTGCATAGAAAACGCGCTCCATTTGCACCTACCCCGTCTCAACGGCGGCGGCAGACCGACGCGCCGCGGTTCATGCTCCATCGGTATGGACACCTGATTCCTCACGTTGCTCACAGGCAGAGTATAGTGCGAGTTTTGACTGTACGGTGTAAATGGAGTGACGCCTCCTATGTGGGAAGATTTGTCGTATCCGGGATCGTCCCGTGTTGGGATCAGCGCCCTATCTGTGCCTGAAAAGGTTACAGAAGTTAGTGTGCACCACAGCAGACGTCGTGTTAGCAGAGAATAATTTAAAAGTTGGGCCCCTCAATGTCTGAGCATATTCGCGGCATCCCTTACATATACAAATAATGTAGGCACGGGGTCATCGGTCTTTATGAATAGCCAGGCTCAAATTTCAGTTTCCCCCGTGGGTGCCCGTAAGGGTAACACCTAATATTTACTCACCGTCTTTGTTATTCACGATTCGCACGATCGCATGGACTTTCGTTATCAGATTTAATATCAGCACCACTGATAACAGTATGAATACAACGATCAGCGTGATGAACAGCATGTAGAACACCCACGAATTCGGCACCTGAAAATTTGCAGGATCGAGGGCTGCAGGGAAAACCGTATGGGGACTTTATTTATCAACCATTATTAATGTAAAGACTGTACACATCGAGCTTTGAGGTAATGTTACTCTATCCAGTGATTTTCGAGTACGAGACTTCCCACAATTGGTGCTCTGATTGTCTGCGCATCCATATATTTCATTCATATCGTCGTTCTCATTCTCCTTTGGTCCTTGATTCAATTCGTTGAGAAACATGGTGGAGAGTCTCTTCTACTGGAATCTGCTAGATTATATCCACGCAGTATTACTACGCAGTTTAGAGTACGTCTGATTTCCCGTCAAACTACCATTGACATTATGGATCCCACTGCTAGACTAGGAATAGGACTTTTTCCCCCGAATGATTGGAAATTTGAGGAATTGATAGCGTACGTACGCCAGAGTCATCATCTTCACATCTCCATACAAGCGAATGCCTTAGTAATTGCACCAACTCCAGAATTCCAAAGCAGTTTCGTTGTGTTTGCTGCAGGTGGTTTCATCAGCTACATATTTTTGACGCCTTGAGAAGAGTGGGAGAAGGAAAAAATCCTTTTGTTAACGAATTCACTGATGTGCTCGAAAAATGGCAGGATTGAAGACTTTTATGGGTGTGAAACCTAAAGTGCTACAAAGCCTGTTGTAGTTATATGTAAAAAAGCAGAAGGAAATATAAATGTAATGAGGGTAGTACATCGATCCGTCTATTTTCAGCTAAAACCAGCATACAGCTTCCTTGAAATATCGGGCTTTTGATGTCCTAGTAGCATGTCACATAAATCGATTGTCATTCTCCTTTCTGAGATGAGAGCAACCCTAGGAGTTTCGTAATTGTTGCGGTTTGAACACTATGACCCTGTTATCCGAGAAAATTTCGTACGCACATCGTGAAATTCATAAACCGTCTACCCTAACGTAGCGTACCGTCATGATTGCCTCGCCACAAACTTGTCACCTGTGTTCACTGACATTCTCATGTCAATGTAATTAGCCATAGTAGGCATGTCGAAGTGGCCGAATCCACCCTTTACCAGGCCACCCAATAAGACGCTTATCTGTACGTGAGGTCTATAGCCCGATGCTAGCCATGAGCAACCTTCGTAATCATATCAGTGATGCATCATTGGGATGGCTATGAGTTTGTCCAACCCACTGATGCATTCGGGCTAGGTTTCGTTCTCCTACATCCTCTGAAATTTCGTAACAATGCATCTCGTCCGATCTAGGGACTTCGTAATGTTATAGCGACTCTCATGACGCGCATACAAACGTCGGGATCCCATGGCTAATACGTCTAGGGCTTTGCTGCCGTGAGACGGACGGTTTACTGCACGCCTCGAGTTCATCTGAGGAGTTTCGTCCATGGCTTGTGTTCATATTACAATACAGGTATACTTAGAACCGAATAGTACATTACATACATTAAAATTCAAAAATTTGGTTCCGAATACGTTGAAATTTTGGATTTCCAAAATTAGGGAGAAGTATAGGATAATTTATACTAGATGCGTGCGTCAGTCGCGCATCAGTCTCACGCATCTATTTAAGAAGGATTTTCCACGAAGACCGGTCAACACGGCTTGTACATCCTCAATGAAAAGAACGCGCGGATGCCGCGAGGTCGTAAACGCGTGCGTCTGAGCTGCGACTGCGATGCGACTGGGCCCTATTCCTCATCATATAGACGCACTCGCGTCAGTCGCACGCATCCAGTGTAAATGGCCCTTATAAACCTTGAGAAGTGATGAGAAGGGTATAAAAGCTTTTTTAACATTCGAATTTTTTGGACCGGATTCTGCATTTATAATTGAATTATTTGAGTTATTCGATATTCACTCGGTCTATAATTACAAGTACAGAACGCTGATAAGCCACTGACTAAGAAAGAACCTAAGCTTTTCCGGACTCATCAAATGACCTTTAATATGTCTAACGTACTTTTGTCGTGCAAGACTCTTGTGACAATGTTTCCACCACCAAGCCAAACTTGCGTTCTCCCCTCAGTGTCGCATTACCTTGCAGATTACCCTGAGTATTCTATGGCAAGATGAGTAAGTGATGAGAATAAAACCATTTAATGGCTCCTTTCGTTCTCGTACACTGAGGGAGGGAGGGTGAGGCGGAGGAAGGGACGTCGCCACTGCTACCGATGAAAGGTTCTAATACAAAGTAATAATAAGGTATCAAAAATGTGCTAATGCACGATTCCTGTGCGTCCCACCGAGTTTCAATTTTTGAAATGTTAAAAATTATCGAGCTATTGTTTGTGCATTAGGAGGGTATTGACCCCATAAAGGGTGGAAGTGGAGAGGAATTAGGGAGAAAAGAATGCCAAAATCGTGCAGCACTTGACGCAGCAATGAGGTGGCACCTTACGAGGAACACTGGGTCAAATTCTAATAAATGGGTTAAGTGAGGAATATTGGTAGAAATGGGTGTGCGTTTTATTTTCGGTGATTTTCTTCTGCGATGAAGTGTAAACAGCTCGGCCTTCACTGCACAAATTATGAGCTTGTCATTTAGTGCACAATTTGCCGTTTCATGCATGAATACTGTACGGCCTCCGTTTTTTAGACGGACTACAGACACAAGGCCAGCCCAGATTGCTGCCACTGTACAACTGACATTAACTACTGAAATCAGCAGTGCGTGCATGCGGTTATGTACATCGACCGTACATATTTACATATTCATGTTCACTCCGGACATAAATCGATAATCCACTCGGCAGTGCTATGCTATGGTTGTAGCCATCTAAGGAATGCACCAACGAAAACAATAGACAACTGTACGATACCTGCGAAACAGAGTCGCCGACCTGATAGGTCACTGATCCGGCGTCTTTTGCTATGTTTGCCACAGCCTAGATAGGTATTGATTGGTAGTGATTTACCACAGTAACTCTCCATTTCCAAATGGTTTGAGTTTGCAATTGCGTACCTGGTCAAAATTATCCAAAGTGAGATTGATTCTACTCGTAATGCCATTGATTTGTCCGTTAATATGTGCTACTAGAGTGCTGAGTTGTGCCAGTGTACCACTAAGCTCCGATATCGTCTGATCTACTGACATATCTGTAATAATTAACGATTTTTCGGGGCATTATTAACGTAGTTAAGAAATCGAAACGAGTAGCAAAAAATCAATAGATCAATATCACCATAAAGGACGGAAAAAAGGCTTGAAAAGTCTAAGGATAATGCGGAAATCCAGAGCTAGACCTCGCAGAGGTCAATACAGCAAATCGATTATTGATCGAATTTAACAGCAACCACTAAGCTGTCGCTATCTAATCGCAGATAATAGCCGGACACATCGTAAATTTTGCGATATGTGCTTCTACACGGGAAGTGAGGATTGGAAGCTGCGTTATTTATCACGCATGCGTCCGCTAATAGCCGAACAGAGCAGCAATACGGATGAGGAACTCGTTTTTAAAGTTCCTCTTAATAAGAATCAACGGCGTGCGGGCGTAATCAAGCCAACAAAATATGTACGCAAGCAAATTATAGAAATTGGCTGGATTTCTTTGCTGTGCGGCTAGTAG
The DNA here is from genome assembly GCA_037903475.1 of Ancylostoma caninum. Classification (NCBI taxonomy): domain Eukaryota; kingdom Metazoa; phylum Nematoda; class Chromadorea; order Rhabditida; family Ancylostomatidae; genus Ancylostoma; species Ancylostoma caninum. Next base: position 716,563 of record JBAJFG010000358.1, on the reverse strand, counting down.
CGGAATCTGACTTGTTTGTGAGCGTATCCACTGAAGAAAGAATCAGTAGTAATGGCAACTGTGGAGCAATATACAGTTGTGGTAATGATAGTCTGCTATTACTACATATATGGTAGTGGAGATTACTAATAATACATATAACTCAAGTAATATGTAATATTGATAGATATTGATGTAACAGTGTTGGTGATGTATGTATGTATAGTAATAGCAGAGATTTGTATTATATATACTGCATACTAATATTATTGTATAATACATACGTATAATATTCCATAATCATGATGATATAGTAGTAATGACAAGTGTAGTAGTATCAATAAAGAAACATCTTAATAGTATGTAACAGCGATAATATATAGTACGAATGATAAAGTGTAGTGAAATCACAGTATATAATTATCGTAACAAGACGTATACTAGCATGTCCAGTGAAGAAGGAATCAATAGAAGTTGCAATAGTAAATTAGATAATATATAGTAGTGGAAATAACATGTAATAATATTTAAAACATATATAGTATAATAATAGTAGCATGTTATAATAGGGTAATACAAACTAATAAATAGTATGCATGCAATACATAGAGCACACATATATATAATATTTAACATATACGATATTGTATGATAATGATGACATGGTAGTAATAACAATGAAAGTGTAGCAACAATGATAGCGAAAACATCCCATTAGTACTACATAACAGTGACAAAATGTGATGATGATGATACTATATATTAAGAATACATTAAAATGATATTGCATAATAAAAGTAATAATAATAAAATAATAAAGTAATAATAATAATAAATGATAGTGACAGCTCACACTGTTTGAGTATGACTGCTTCAAATCATGTAGTTACACGGCAACTACTACCTTTCTGTTCGGCTACTAGTCGAATGGCAGCGTCACGGAATTATCACTTGTTAGAAATCCAAACAATGTTTCTTCACGACACCCGGACAAGACGATGACGTCATCGTGAACGAGGTGTTTCGAATAGGAACGCGAGCGCAACGTGTACGCAGTGAGTAATGTCGGATTCTGCATGACTCACACGTCTCATCTCCGGGTCAGGTGAGTTGGAGAGGATTTAGCCCTGGATGACGGGTAAGCAGCGCGGGGTACGAGTTACCAAGATATGGAGGAAGAGAAAAACATCGAAATATGTACAAAACAGTGTTGTTATGTCGCTTTCGTCGTGATGTTTGCATAATCTGCCGAGGCACGGAGTGGTTTTTATAAGGGTCCTGTAGTGGGATTCCAGGAATGCTTGAGGTTTCTAGGGTTGGTTTATGGGACCTCTTCCAAGCTAGACTTTCACAGCGCAGTTTGAACGCCAAAATGACTCACTTAAACTTTTCGAACTGTTTTTTTTAAACTTGCCGGTAAATTGTGGTTAGACTTTTGGGTGGATGCGAGGAAATTCCTATGACAAAGCAAAAGAGATTACACCTCAACGAACTGCTCTAATCTCGAGTAAAGAAGCGGAAGGTTTTGTTTGCTTTTGGTTCCTCCAAAGGTGAAAACACTGGTTTATAGTTCCGCAATAACTCGCCTTCTCTTACTGTTACTATGAACGACAAGGAACCGTGCACATCTATGTTCAACGTAGGTTTCAAATTCATAGGCTCAGGAAAATTATCGATTAGTACAGCGACTGATAAAAGTAAAACATCCGTGACACACCGCCACGGCTTACCGCAATTAGTCAACGACCGCAGCAAACAAAGCGAAGGGGCGGAGATCTAAGCCTACGATAGGCCTGAGAATAGGGTGTCGGGCCTAACTCTTTATCTTAGGAAATATATCGATACCACCAATTGACAATACGGAATGACAACACGGAAGGGAAACACAGATTAGAAAATGTCAGGACACAATGTCAGCGAAATAGTCAACACATTATATCTTATCTAAGCTTTCATCTGGTTTAGGGAACTCAGACAATTTCCCTCAATTTACTGAACTCAGATGCTAGGAAACTGCTTGAAGAGTTTCCGCTAAACTCTAGGAAGGGAAATTCCCTCACGAAGAAGAAAAGAACCCGACCAACGAGCAAATAAGCGGTGCTCAGAGCAATCGCTTTGGAAATTTATGACATGTCTGTGGTGTTGACATTTCACAATGATTTCTATGGGCCTGAATCTCGATCGTAATATGTACAACGTTTTCCTTGGGAAACTGTGGGAAACTTTGGTCTGCAGTGCTGGGTTTCATGAACGTTCCTGGGAACGATATATCTTAAATTACCAGGAGAATTTTTTTGCCAGGAAAACTCGCCCACATCAAAACGCCGTCAGTTACTCGAACATCATCATGTTTTTGTTAATTTTCCAATTTTAAACTCTTTTCTGTTTTTTTCAACCCAGAAAGCTGGAAAAATAAAAATAGAATACGTATTACTGATCTGTTCTCGAGGTTCTGCGCAGCAGGAATGAGCGAAATACCTGTACTGAGAGCTCAGAAATTCCTAAATTCTGTGCGAGCGTCTGGCACTGAGATTTCTGGACGAGCGGTAGTGGTTGAGTTAGAACAACTCACACACTCTGTTTTCATCTCCTCAAAATTTTCCAGATTTTGAATCTCTTCCAACTCCCGGTCTTATGCCGTATTTGCGCTTATCCTTGCTGTACAACACAAGAAAAACAGGAAAATCACGATTGAAGTAGTCCATTCTGACATTCATTACCTACAATTTACTGACATAGTATAACTAATGGCATATATTTTTATAAATAATATAGCCGTGTTCAAAAATCATGATTAAAACCAAGCATGGATCTTGTTCTCCATCTTATTTTTCTAAAATAGGCTATAGATTCACCATAGAAGTATGAAAAATGGGAAACGAATGGCGAGCTTTCGTTGCTAGAAAGATGAGGACCGCCGATCTGTCGGCACCTCTAAGTCGGCTTACAGCTAATCTTTGTGAAATACTGAGTGTATTTGGTTGAGAACATAGGCAGTTCAGGAAGTGAAGCATAAAAAATACGGGAAATATCACTAAATACGTATTATGGAAAGCAACATGAATTTTTGAGTATCTTTGGGGTAGTTGTCACTTCGTGGTTACTTCCTCTGCAGACAAAGAAACAGATTATAACAATGTTAAGAAGTCAGCAGTTTGATACTTGTGCACAACCTCAGAGGAACCATCTGGTAAGTGCAAGGAGATCTAAAATTTCATCCATTAGAACTAACACTGAGAAGGGACAACGTTTTGCTTCCGAAGTGTAGGGATAGGGAGAAAAATTGCCCTAAAAATCCATTGACATTACTGGAGAGTATGGAGGCACGGAAATACAGTACGTCACAGTCGTCGACGCCACTCGACGTCGTTAACGAACCGAGAAGAACTAAGAAGAGTGTGAAAACGTGGGAAATTCTCGATGCTTTCGTGCATCATGCCGTGCAGAATGCGATCGTTGTGATAAGCGGTATTCCAAACGGCTTCGGCTTCTCATCGATCCTCCCAGGTATCGATTGATAATGGGACAGACTTATCATTAAAGCACAAATCTGGAATCCAGCACTTGGTTTCACAAGGAGCAAGGTTTCTGGGATGCTTACTTCCTTGGATAATTATCGCATTTTCCACCGCAGAATGGGTAAACAACTCAGAAGTAAACAAAAAAGACGATAACTAACGAGCACCAAGCATTTGCGGTCTGATAAGGATGTTGCATGATTCTCGAAGCTTTCCTGGAAACGAAATGGGTGATTCCGAAGTTTTCAAGACGCTAGATATGCTTCCTGCGAGTCTCCATCGGTGAATCTCGGCCAAAGTTCACCTATTCCGTGCGTTTTCAGAGCGATGAGTAGATTTCACTTGTACATCGTGTAAATTCAATGGTTTCCTACGAAATTCCACTCATTTTCCCACCGCATTCCTCACATTTTTTGGCTGAATTCATTTGGCAACCACCGATAGGGGAGAGAGGAGAAGAGGCAAAAAAGGAACTCATTAAATCAGGGTTGTTGGGCTGGAGCTGGCTATGAGCTAGAAGTTAGGTTGGGGGAGGGAGACGGGGGGGGGGGGGGATAACGACAGGGTCAATGACTTAGTTCTAGGGTATGCAACCATCAGCAGTTTGTTAATTGTTGCATACCCTATTACTCAATGACTCTGTCCTACCCCTGTATTGCATATTCTTCAATCTACTAGAATTATTTTTAATCTATATTTTATCTGTTGGGTTATGTTGTGAGTCTCACTACGTTATGCCATCCTAATGTTCATTTCAGAAATGTAGTGCTTTCTACCATAAGCTGAAGAAAGAGGAATCTACTACGAGCAAGGCATGGGCCTAGTCCCCATGGATTTGCTTCACCAGGACTGGGAATCATGAAACGATAACGAAGCAAACCCAGGCTAGCAAACCAACTTTTGACGTCTGCGCCTCTTAACAGTAACTAGTCAATACGATAACCAATTAGGCTAGACATTATTGGTTGGCTTGGTTAACGTTTCATGAATCCCAGCAGAGATCGTTACTATATTGTAGTCTCAAGTTGCAGATAGCTTTAGGATTTGCGTTTCCAACCAAATGGTTAAAGCGTATGAAAATAGAGCAAGAGTTCATCTCACATTAAGGCAAATTTTCATCTCAGATTCTCACATACCAAAAATACCGCTAGATAGATTATGTGTTGTCGGGTGTTGAATTGTGATAACGATTTCATGAAGGACCTTCTAAATCAGGCAATGAGGATAGACAGTACTGGCCGAAGAGCAATGTCCTTTTCAACCTTTGCTCATAGCTTCTTTCCATCTGTATATATAAAAGCGAAAGTTTGTGTGTGTGTGTGTGTGTGTGTGTGTGTGTGTGTGTGTGTGTGTGTGTGTGTGTGTGTGTGTGTGTGTGTGTGTGTTTGTTTGTTTGTTTGTTTGCTTGTATGTTTGTATGTTCGGAATAGAAATCGCGGAGGATGAACCGATCGGGACCAAATTTTGTATGTAGGTTCTTCGGTGGCCGGCGGAGGTTATAGGCTACTTTGCACCTGGGATTATCGATTGGCTTATCGATTATATCGATTTCATTGATTTTTCGCTCTTCTTGACCAGGGACTAGCGAGAACATGCCTACTGGGGTACCTCAATGCGCTGAACACGAACACAACAACCATTTTGCGCCAATTATCGATTTATTGATTTTATTGATTTTTCGCTACCTTTGTCCACGGGGTCGTAAGGACATGTCTACTGAGGTATCTCAATGCGCTGAACACGAATATGGCAACCATTTTGTATGACACTATCGACTTATCGATTTTATTGATTTTTCGCCATTCTTGCCCAGGGGGCGATGAGGATATGTCTACTGGGGTACCTCAATACGCTGAACACGGATATGGCAACCATTTTGGGTAAAATATCGATTTATTGATTTTATTGATTTTTCGCTATTCTTGCCCACTGAGCGGTAAAGACATGTCAACCGGGGTATCGCAGTGCGCTGAACACGGAAATGATACCCGTTTTGGCCGAAATATCGATTCATCTGTTATATTGATTTTTCGACATTCTTGCACACGGGTCGGTGAAAACGTGCCTTCTGGGACTTTCCGAAACGCTGAACTTGGACGAGGCAAGCAATTCATAAGAATTTATTTATCAGTCGAGCAACTTCACCCCATTTTTTGAGGGAAGGGGGCAGGGTGAAAGAGGGTCACATGAGCTGATCACCAAATGGTGAACATTTTGAAAGGATTTTTTGGTTCAACAAATGTTGTCATCAGCTTTAAATGGCCGGGAGAAATTGAACACTCGAGCGAAGCCGGGTACACCGTCTAGTTTATTATATTTTAGGCGCCACTTAGCAAAAAAAAGTTATAAAGAAGAGTTCAAAAGGTGGTTTCTTTTTTTTTGCCAGCATTGCAGGTGCTCATGTCGTTCTCAAAAAACCCTGTGCGATTCACAAACCACCGAGAAAATGTCAAAATATCGAAATTGTATCAAAATGATGGAATGCTGATAGATTTTATTGCTAAATTCTTCAATTATACATGCGTGGAACAGCGGTGACAAAGGCACCCGGGCATAAGATGTTCTCTCATCATACTCATCATCACATGTAAATTAGAACCAACAGTAAAGCCAACAGCATTCTCGAATGAAAATTTTGAGAAGCAAAGATCTCGCCTGCTTGTTTCAGCTATATCTTTATAGCAATGTCTGTAAGCACAGCTGCTGTACTTCGTGCTAGAATTCTAACGGAAAAGTGTTAGTTCACGTGAGTGCCAAAGGATTCACAGTTCGTAGCTCTGCTAGGTGTTTGCTTACAAATAAAAGTAGCACATGAATGCCTCAGAAGACTAAAAAAGTCTTTTGAGAAAAAGCAGAGGGATACGTGTGTTGGAACTGGGAAAGATAAACATTCAGAAGCCAGTTTTCCCAGTAAATAAAATGAGGAAAAAGATCAGATCAGACGAGAAGGTTGGGCTAAATTAATCATTTCTTGTCAGTAACCTGACAACAAAATAATGCAAGGTATAAGAAGTTTTGATATTCAAATCGCAGAGTGAGCTTAGTGCATACCATAATGGGTGACCCAGGAGGAAGGTGAGAAGAATTACACAGCTGATAGGAAGCATCGTATGCCTAAATTTTGTGAGAAATACAGGATGTAGAAATGTACCCCGAAAACGATTGGGGAAACTTATAAAACATACGAAGATGGAACAGGAGACGTTTTTGATTTTGTGGATGCAAAGTACGAATCTCCGCAGTTCTTGTCAAAAGCATTGGTCTTACAATGAATTCTCCGTGGATAGGAAGAAGAGAACCTTGCCAAAATTGTCTTTCAATTCTTCAATAAAATTATCACCTGCATTTAGGAAATGATCTAGAATGTAACTCATCTCCACCACTTGTTGTCATAAAAAAAAAGAATTGCCAAAAACGATAGAATTAATAAGAATGAAGAGATCTATGTAGACGGTAACTAATGGCAAAAAAAGGATGGAAGTTATGATTTCGTTCTACTTGCAGCCTGAATCAAGCAAGGAGATAAAGATTCAAAACAAAGCATGGCAAGTAAAATTTTTCAGGAGCACAAAGAATAATGTGAGAGCCCCTAGCAAAAAATACTCCAGGAAAGTTAGGCAAGAATTCCTGAGGAGCAGAGGTTACCCTGAATAAGAATGAAAACCGTCCTAGTAACTTGGAGAAGAAGATAGGAAATGGTGGCACTATGTTAGCTGTTCCTGTGCGTTATATCTGGGAAGCTCAAAATAGAAAAATCCAGGAAAGAGCATAAATCCGCTTAAAATTTCAGGGAACTGCCAGTTTTGGCATGATGTAACCCAAATTTTGACAGAAATCTGTCATTGTTTCTGAATTTGTACGATTTGCAAGAGATTCGACGGTTATATACTCATAAAAAGAAATCGTAGAATCACTGGAGGAAAACTGCGTGGTGTCGACGTGTTAATAGTATATAGGTGAATTATCAATAGTACTGTGTTGACAAACAATAAGACTACACCAGTACTAATATCAAAGATGGAGAGAGAAGAACTATTCAAAGTTAATCAAAACCGCTACCATCAGTGGGCAGCTACAATGACGTCATCTGCAAATATTCCAGAAAAAGTCCATACATGGTTATCCACGACAGATTGAGCCGAGGAAAATCGGAAAATGCTTATTGTTAGCCCCAGGTGGCTGCAATGTCAATCAATACCGGTGGTCGGCTCGTTGAACAGCACAAGCATCAACGCCGATGGAGCACAAACATTGTGATGCTGACATAATGAGCATACCGACGGCGGCGACGAGGCGGTAGCGCCGATTACCTGACACCCGGATCGGATTCCCGGCTTCTGGAAGAGCAAGCCAAGGCAACCTTGAGAGCTTCTTCTACAGAAGGGCCTATACTGTTGGGGTCCTACAAGCTTTTTAAGAGTTATGTACGCAGAGCCTGAGTGTAGCAGGGACTGCAGCCCTTATAACCCTCGAACAGCTTACAGCCCATTTCTCTGCGGCGCCATCCTTTTCAAAACGTATTGCACGGCCAACACTTCAGAGAAGGGACTAGAACATAGAATACCGATCCTAAACTACGTCCCGAAATACGGCGGAAACCGTTAGAATCTCTGGACGTGGGATGAAGAATTAGATGAGAACTGCGTGTGAATTCAGACTAACAGTAAACTTGATATTTCGTTTGAAAAATGCAGTAGGACATACCATTGGCATAGCTCAACTAGATCAATTTTAGGTTGAATTGAACTTCAAGGCACCGCCTAACCTCGCTTAACTTAGATTTTCACAGAAAAGAATCCGCGGAAGATGTTGATCACAGTGGTTTACGTAATTCCGTGAGAAACTCCAGCCAAGTCCATTCCCGAGCTCCACGTATTTGCGAAGCTTTTGGGCAGAGCCAAGACGAAACTAAGTTGTTCTCGCATTATGCACTGCTCTGTTAGTTAGAACACAGCTTCTGCCCTGTTGGAGAGTGGATGATGAGAAACTCTATCGAGGAGTACGAGTCACTTAAGAAAGGGCGCTTTTGGGAATGCATTATTGAGAAAACTATGCACGGAATCTTATATATCGTTGTGATCGCTCATGGATATTCTTTTTCAAGTTGAGATCTCAAGGCCGATTCTGAGGTGGGACGGTGTCCTCAAACGTAGTCTTTATATAGGAGGATAATTGGAACGAGGAGTGATATCTTTTGGGTGGTTCAAGATTTGTTTTGGCGATGACTTCTCAAGGATTCTAGCGGTTTTCGAAGGATTCTGGGAAAATAATTAGGAGCGTGTTGCAAACCACGAGAATCCGTAGCGACCATGAATCGTTCATCTCATCTCTTCATAAAAACTAAATTCGCACTGTTATTAAACCGCCGAATCTACATTTTCACGGCTCTATTTCATTGATACTCTTGATTGATTCTCCATTTCAGTAATTACACAATATTTCCTCTTTTGAATCGTCTTTTGAATCATACAAGAGAAAAGGTAGCAGAAGTGCAAGAGTTAGTAAGGAAGCTATCCAAACACCTAAAATTTCCCAAAATACTTCGAGAACTTCCTTCTCCTCATCCACAGGCAGATGAAAAACAAAACACAGGCAAAGACTGTACACAGTGCCGGCTGGCTCGTCGCTTCGTAAAGGTTATCCAAGCAAATCTCGTCGCTCGAACCGTGACATTTCTACAGAGATGCTATCGTAAACGGCAATATGTAGCGAGCAGATAGGCTAAAGAAGCTATGCAGGTTGGAACGGAAGGAAGTACGAGAAAAAGTGACGAGAAGATCCAGGACGTGGAGTTTTTTATAGACTAGAGTTCGCTTTTCACGGCAATGTCATCGAGGTGTGAATCACGTGTGGAATGTTCATCACTGGGCAAATATCACTTCGCCCACAACAATTTGTACGAGCAACAAGACGATAACGACACCGCCGACCCACCATCCGGCGTCTAGAAAAGGCTGAGAGCAGAGTTTGGACGAGTTTTCTCTGGTTTCGAAAGTTTCGTAAGTGTAGAGCTAATAGAATCATGATTGAGTGTTGAAAAAAGAAACTGACAGTATTGTTCAAGCCCACTGAGAGCAAAACGGGTTTATTTGTTGTGATCACCTACCCTTCTATAATACGAAGCAGTAGCGGATACATATTTATAGCAGTCACGATTTAGTCCCAAAAGGTATAAAGCTGTGCGGTTGTAGAGACTTCTTTAACAGAAAAGAAAACTTCAGTGATTTTCACTCCTTTACCCTTTCTGAATAATGAATCTTCTAAAAGATGGGTAACTAAACCGGAGAAATGCAACAGATGATAATGGCGAGAAAAGAAATGAAAACGGAACGTAAAATAACGAGAAAGGAGACGAAGTATGTATAAGTTCAGTTGCTCAATTACTGTTGCGCTAATAGCAGTGTCTGTGTGAAGGGCTAGAACTCCACGATAACATAGACATGCTAATCAAATTTGAACACTGCAAACAAGTCAATTGATAATGAAGAAATTTTATATGCTCGGGAAACGAAGACCTCTACGGCTCTTTTTGGCTTTTGATTCAGTGATGCATTGTCCACTGCTGTTCAAATATTCGAATTTCCAGGTAATTCGAAATCGAATATTCACATTCAAATGTGTTGAATGTGCTACTCGTTATTAACAATGGATGAAAAAAACGTAAAAATGGACATGCCTAATGGAAGAATAATTAATGGCTGAAATTAGGGTAAAACATGTAGAACATTTCAAAATATACTGAAAAAGGAAAACTAAACCATACAGACAACAATGGGCAAAATATCGCAATATCATTAAGTGAGCTCCGCAAATTCTTTGAGCTTATATTTTAACAGATAGTAGGAGAAACTGATACGTAAATACAGCACTGCAGCATGCAATAAGCATTGTCAGAAAGTGCTGCATTTCCAATGCTTCAAAATCATTCTCGTTTAGGAAGCCCCATCTCACGACGTTGAATTTTCCAAGAAAAAATCCACTCGCGATCCTCCATCAAAATCGAGGGCTATTAGCACTCGCTCGCCCCGCCTTGCTAATTTTCTGCACTTCTATTTAACCAAACTCATATATTCCCAGGTGTATAATAGCCGTTCTGATACCAACTGCAGTGTTGAACTTGAAACCCTATACATTGAAGAAAAACTGGCCACTTGCACCACTACTTTGGTGCATAGTACTATGAGGAAAAAAGGAAATAAACGGCCCATCACTTCAAGAAAAATCGTACAGGCATAAGATTGCGAAAAAATACCTTTTATTGACAAACATGGAAGATAATTTTGAGAGTTTCATGAGGTGAAAAATCTGGCTACAGCGCCCAAAACTGCACCACAAGAGGAATGATAATAGCCACAGTGTGACGATGATGAGCCGAGGGGAGCTGAGTTCAGCTCACTTCTCCTCAGTAGGTCCGTCGGCGACGGCTGTCACTCGACCAGGTTGATGTTTGCGTAAGAGAGCATATCGAATAGTAGCCAACCCAGTGGCGTTGGCGGCGGCGGTTGCGTTTCGGGTAGATGGCGGCTACCTACCAAGCCCGTAATAGGATTACGGGTGATCACTGTTAGGAGCACATACCCCAGGTGAATGGACTATATCAAAGGAGATTTTTGAGAAAATTCTATTTCTTAGCAGTTCAAGAGCGAAAACCTTACAACGGAAACTAAAATGGTTGAAGAATAACATGAAGAAAGATGTTTTGACCAGGGCTATAATTTTTCTCAATTATTGAGCGAAAACAAAACCATTTCACTTCTCATTTCACCTCATACGTATATACTTATGGCGCCACATCATTTTACCTTCAGTTTTTTTTCCGCGAAGAAATTTCAAAGGTACAAGCTGGTCCTTTAAGAATATCAGACTGAACAATTCAAGAAAAAGCGTGGAATTATTTCACCCACTACTTTTTCGCTTTTTTTTCACTCTAAAGTGTACTTTACTCCTCATACAAATCATAAGCGCCATTTATATCAAACAACATTCTATTGAATATTATTGTACCACATATTGTCGTATTATATGTATATAGACAAAATAGAACAACGACACATTAATATGCAGAAAACTCCAGAGGTAAAGGCCTACACAGACGTATCTTACTACATATTTATTTGGACAGGTCGAAACAGGAAACTAGGTTCTGGGAGGAATGAGAAATTTGATTTTAGAAATAAGTAGATACGAAGACAATCAGACGACAACGCGCCATGTGGTGTAAAGCGTGCGAGAGGGCTTCGTCAAATGAATTTTCCAGTAAATCTGAATGCATGGAGAAGGACACACTGTCGCAATAAATATGTAAATCCAGTGAAGCTGGCTATAATTGTATCGAAAAAGGTATTTTCAAGAATATGAAAAAAGAAAGGAAAGGGTTGCTGCGACGAGAAGAGGATAGAAGAACTGGAAGAAATAAAAGTAAATGTGACGAAGGAAAAAATCTGGAGCAGCTAAGTTTAGGAATAAACAGCAACTGTCTAAACAACTTCCGACACTGGTTGCCACGACCTACCCGCCTCCAACTTACGTACATCTTAAGCTCCTTCAATCCAAAAAAGTACACTACATTTCGCAATTTTCGTTGAGAATGAGGTCTTGACGACGCAAGGCTGAAGCAGAGTGTGTGAATGAATGTAAAACCAGCCCCTCCCTTCAAAAACGATTCAGCAGTCTCCCAAATATTCCAAGACGCTCACAAAACCCCGTTCCCATGGGAAATAGTCGCTTTAAACGTTGCTCGAGACGCGATTAAGCCCCTTGTGCGCCCAGAAGTGTTTGATGATCAAGCTCGGCGATGGCGATCAAGTTTGATGGCTTGGGAAAGTGCAAGAAATGGACGCCACGGAGCCGGTCCGCTCCGGTGTCGCGAGCTGCTCAGGAAGGAACTGGCCGAGCGGATCAGCCACGCCGCGCAAACAGAGTCGCACAGCAGTCGCGCCGCGTACCGCTGAGACGTCTGGATGCGCACCAACAAAAACCAGGACACACAGCTTCCGGAACGGCACAGCAGCGATATTCTGCAGTGCGCACTTCGTGAATATTCACACTGTTCATGAGAGAATTGCCGCAGTTCCCGTGAACAGCATTGAGCATGCAGATTCGATGCGTATCTTCTTCGATCGAAGCGAGCGCAGACGATATGCGAACGATGTGTTTTGATGATGAACACGGTCGTTCAGGGCTCGGGCGATCAGTGACTGCATCGACGCTTGCAAGCAAAAAAGCCATTTTTAATAAATAGTGCAGCTTTACAACTATTTTCGATGTAGATTAGTTCAAACCCGGCACCCGTTTCCTTAACTGGATCAGTCTTTACATTGTCCTGTTCGTTAATTTATTTAGTCATACACTACAAGAAAGGAAGCTTTATTTTCATTTCCGCCGAGAAACGCTGGGAACTGGTCTAAATTTTCACTTTTATAGGGTTCACAAACCTCGAAGTATTTTCTCTGATACTATAACTTTAGCTAGACCAGAGAACACTATAATACATTAAAGTAAGTACAGCAACAAGGCAAAGTACAGAAAATAATAAGCTTATAACACTGTTACTTTCGCTATACTTTCCTCTTTCAAGATCTTTATGTACAAGGCATGGCATTTCTTGAAGGATTTGCTGCGGTACTGCTTTAATCAGTATTGATGGCCGAGCTCATCATATCCCTGATCAGGCCTACCAGGGAAATCCAAGTTTGTTGAGGTGGTGCTCGTCGGTTATGCTCAGTGCGAGAAGTGAGTCCTTTTCCCCTTGACAACATCATCAGGATTCATGAAGGTATAACAGACCTAGAAGAGAGCAGCATACCAACTTCCACATCCTGAGCTTCCTAGAACCACGTAGTCTTAGTTGAAAGTTTGTGAAAACCTCGAAGTAGCACCACTCTCTTTCAGCCCCTAGCACCTGGATCGCCTTCTGTGCTCGTATTCATGAACCTAGACGAGAAGGTTATGGCCTACCCGTTCTGGTAAAGTTGAAGAGCTCTCAAGATAAAGAAGACTATATCATGTTGGAGTGACTCGACTCAGTCGGCATGCCAAATGATGGTGAAAATAGCAAAGTGTGCAGCATGTGGTGATAAACATAGTAAAATATGCCATATTTTGGTCGAGAAAACCTGTCCACTCTAGGTGGCTTTATGAATATAAACAATAGTTGAATGCTCCAATCACGGTAGCCCGGTGACGGCCCATTTCCCCTCACAACGACATTCACGCTTTTTCAGCCAATGGTGGAAACGAAAAGATTTATCACATTTGTACCAATACTATGTGTCTATCGTCACTCAAAATTCGATCCATTTGATTGATATTGGCTTCCATTTCCAATTCAGACCGACGGGTCAAATGTCCGTTGGATTTGCAAGAGCTCTTACAAGCATTGGTCAGAAAATTGGTGATGGTTCGGAGATGATGTCAGATTCTTGCCGATGTTGTACCAGTCTGAGAGGCGAAGTAAAAGTTCATACTATAATAATTTTTGTACCCTGCTTTCTGAGATCTACTGCTCTCAGTGGATCAAAGAGTGCTTGGAAGGCTTGCTGGGTAGTCGCCTCAGCATAAAGAAGGTTTTGCGGTTGGGCTAGGCTCGTAGCAAATTTCGAATTAGTTTTTTTTTCCTGCTGAGAGGTCTCTGTCGTGTTTTCCGAATGGGCTGGAAGAAGGGGTCAACTGTGAGGAAACACTTACGTTCGTGTAGGTAATAGGAAAATTAGACGACGTAATACAAATTCGAATTCTCGATTACTATGAATACGATCTCTTCTTGAAGGAAGCATCTCCCGTCATCATTCCTTATCCGCATATCCAGAGGTTTAGAAGTGAAAGTTGCAATGAGGTCTGTTTCAGCTCACTGGAACCAGCACGGCCTAATACTACAGCAGTCTTTAACCTTACCCGTCGTCATGACCCATGATTTCCCCTTTTTCACAATTTCCATGAGAAATCAGTAGTAATCAACACATTTTTTGCACTTGTTGTGATATCCATCTCGCATGTGGAAAAACTCTGTAGCGGTCGGCATTTGATGCTCATGTTGAATGTATTCACATTTGATTAGTCATCGACATTTGTGCGGTAACCAAGGTCTTTTGTCTATTCATATGCTTATTCAGAAAGAACAGCAATATGAAGGTCATGAATATCACAGCGGTGTAATCCAAACAAATGGGAAAAAAGAGAAGTTTCTGGAAGGGGTGGTGGGGGACGTACAGTACCTAGTACCTACCTAAATTTGTGGGAACAATTTGTCATGTTACTTTCCGCCATATGTGGGAGTTTTCTCGACCGGAAATTATAACTTCAAAGCAAAAAGAAAGGCACCTTCTCAAAAAAAAAACTTCAGAAAACCCCTAAATTCCTTTGTTTCCGAACGACGAAAATTCACATTTATGGGTGCTCTACAGCTTCATAACATGGTCTTCATAGTGTCTTAGTGTCTTTCTCACTAGATCTAGAACATATGCAGACAATTTCTTTTCTGAAATCACCTGCCTTCAGGCAGTGGGTCAGATTTTCTCAGCAGAGCATGTCTTCCAAAGTTACCGCTTTCCCGCACCAAAATGCATCTTATGAATTTTTTTTTATTCATTGCATTCTAAAGTGCGCCAACTAAATACCATGGGTTAAGCCTATGGAGGGAATCATAAAAAAAATTATAAAAACGTAAAGGAAATGCCAGAATATAAATATAGACTCCTACTGGACTTATTTTACTTTTTGCGTCAATAGTGGAAGAACAGCAAGATCAGTGTCCCTGAACACGCACAATGATCGGTAAGACTTACTGCAAAAAAAAAACTCCACTTGGAAGTTTTTAATAACCAAACTTACTGTAACTGGGACAGCATGTTCCCATAGACTCTGCCAGCTTCCCCAGCACAAGCCCACTAATTGCGTTAGGGTGTGGAGCAGTGTACCATGAAACAGCGGTGTGACTGGACCCTGCGACTGGCCAAAATCAGTCCATCTGGCCTCTCTAGATGCAACAATGCAACTTTATTGCGTTTCGTTCGAGCATTAGCAGAACTTGTGAAGAACCAGAGAGTAGAAACGCTTCCGTAAAGCTACGGCACCCCCCCCCCCCCCCCGCGCCCACAACACGGCGCCCAATCACAGGTTGAGCGCCTACCAATTATGTACAGAGTGGTATGTCACTTCTTCTCTTATAGCGCCTGTTTGTTGTTCATGGGAAAGAGATTCATATCATCAGGTTAATTCGCATCTCTCATTTGGCTGCAACGAGGATTGCACTGGTGCACCTACGGAGGAACAAGTTACCTGTTAAAAGCACTCTTCTGCCTGGGCACCAGTTCTCGCTGGTAGTTAATGTCTGCGAACACATAATAACGGCATACTTAACAGAATATTGTATTTCATAGAACAGAACACTGGAGCAGTGAGATTTCATGAGACAACTATGTACATGTAAATCATCAGATCAATCCAGAAATCGACAAAATCTACAAGTTCTCGATGTCATGGTCTTGTATCAGTGCTTTCTTTTTGTATTTCTTCTCGACATATTTCTCTCCACCTTTCGTCACAAGGAAAAGGAACTGAAAGTCGATAGTTATGTGAAAACTGTAAATTGTGTAGTTGCGGAAGGTTGCAGGAATCATCTCACCGTAATCAAAATCAGCACTAAAGCGGTGATGCCGACGACAATCAGAGCGGTTACCGGCCAGTCATGGGTCTTTTCTTGGATGATGTGCTGCAAATTAATAATATTGAGTCATTTGATTTACTCGTTCGTTATTTGTTCCTTAATATGTTATTTGTTCGCTATTTTGTTTACTGATACGCAGGAAGTTGGACAGTTGTCAAAATAACACCTCTCAACAGAACTCGTATTATTAAACGAAGCATGAAGCATACATACGCGATTCCACTGCAAGTTTCCTTTTGAAAAGCTCTTGGAAGCTCTCAACATTGATAACAAATAAGAAAATAATGTTGAGAATTGAACAATTAATATTATTAATGAAGAAATAGTGTAAGTGCAAGGTTTCTGGCAAATGGCAATAGTATTTAGGCTGCGTGACAAGAGGTACGCTGCCGGGCTGTGATTGGTCGATTCATGTGGCTGTAGCCTTTAAACTCAGCACCCACGGAAATTTTCTTGTCCGAGATTTCGATCGTTTTGGACATTTAGCAGTGATGCCAACAATTCTACGAAAGTTGCACCGTCGTAGCTATCATCGTTCGCAAGAAATGAAAGGCTAAACGTATTTCAACATTTTAACAGGGTGTAGTTGTATGGAATGAATGGTGTTTTGTTTACAATTTCCCTTTTTCCTTTTGATAACACCTGTTTCCATTTCCATCTCACTCCAGTTCAAACCCGGGCAACTCGGCCATCTTTTACAAACTGGCTAAAACGGTGACAACGAGGAGCGCCTTTTTCATAGGATTTCTCAAAATTGATCACTGCGTACGTCTTCACCATAGTGGTGAACCTAGAAATCCACTTGAATCTCCGACAGCAAAATTTCTGTGGGTGCTGCTTTTAAGGATAGGAGGGTGCTTCGGGGAAATGGATAAATTTCTTAGGTCTGAGTGGGACACGTGAAGAATATTGGAGCCGACAAACTGTCAGAAGGTGGCCAATGATTCCATTCAATGCGTTGAACTTGAAGGAGCCACCTAACTTGAGAAGCACACGCGTGCGGCGCGGTGGCGTCGCGGCGTACGTCTTGACCGACTTCCTAGTAGTTATGTATTATTAAATTCGAAATGTGAGAAGACAAATTCAATTCATCAGCTGCCTGAAGCTGTTCAATAAAACGAACCAAGCAGTGGTAGAAGTAGAAATGCCAATTGTGATAATGATTACAACTGTAGTGATGATAGCAGTAGTAGTAAAAGTAATAATAACAGCAATAACAACAAAAATGACAACATCAGTACACCGGAATTTTATTTTCTTATTTATTATGACCAAGCAAAATTCTAGTTACTAGTGGATGTGATTTAGGTTTTTTGGAACACCTTTGAGTGTATTTGAATAAATAAATAAATAAATAATAGCAAAGATTGTGTCAAAAATGAACCTTACAAAAATTTGTTTCAAGGAGTGTGAAGACAGTAAAAATTCCTGAATATTTATTTTTCGTCTTCACAACTACTGTAGATCACCGTAATGATTTCTGCAGCAATTCTCAATAGAATCCAAGAAGAAAGAAACGACAGCCTTGAATACGAGACGTCGCAGACGTTAGAATATCAAAAACCGGCATGAAAAGGGCAGGAAGCTTTGTGCTCCAGTTCTTTTTGGCTGTGCAAACAAATCAAACAAGTGACAGGAGAGCGCATTCAGTCAATTTACTGAACACAATTTTCACACCCGACATCATAATATTTGTTTTGTTCTATAAAAGAAAATTCATCGAAGAAAAACTCGGCTGTAATGCGTGGACACTTCCGATATCAAGCGTTCTGGCGCTTTCCAAGGGAAAAAAGTGAAGATCTCGGCAGGAACATGAGCGCAAAAGATCCCAATGGTGCGGGCCAAAATGAAACGCCATAACTAGGGTCGATTGACGATAAAACGAAGACATCAAAGAAGTGAGGACGCGCAGACAACCAGAGCACCTAAACGCGAATGGCGCGTCAAGCGCGTCTAAAACAAGAATTTTCAATGCTAATGCTGGATCCTTTTATCGTCCTGCTGAGGAACGTATGAGTTTAGTGAATTCACCAATAAATATAAATTGAACTTTGAACAAGATTTCTAAGATTTGAAGCGAATTTCTGAAAGAAAAGCTAGTACCAAACCTCCAAAGCTTGCCACATCATTTTTTACTGTAAAGGCATTTATTCGTGGAATAATAGAGAGAACGTCTTAAAAACTTTGCAAAAATACGAGCGCAAAAAAATAACATGCAGAAAAAATGCAATTAAATATCGTAACTGAGCTCACCAGCATTCTTTTGATATTTTCTATAGCGTCATTATTGAAGTTGTTAGTGATTGAAGAGACTGTCTGCTGACCTCGCTCCTTCAGTTCCGCTACAGCGTCGTCAATCTGAAAAAAAATCAAATACTCGATCGATTATCGATTGTCTTCAAATTCCCCCCCCCCCCACAGTATTCCCCTACCTTATACGACAATACATTGATCTGACTCGAAAGCATTTCGATCTGAAACACGACCCGATCGATGGACGCATTCGTCGACGCCGTCGACGTCGTGACGCCGTAGTAGTCACCAAATGGTGCCATTCAGGAGATGTCACCACCTAGGTGATGGAGGCCAGTTTCTGGAAGTGCGAAAGTTTAGTTCGGAGATTAGTTTTAGCAAACAGAAGCGAGGTTACGGTACGTTGGGGGAAAATTCTGCATTTGCGGAGTATGACAAGAGAGCAGCTGTGCGTTTCTGCTTCTTGTTCAACAAACACTCAGGCTTTAATCAGGAACAGCAACGGAACAGGGGCAGCTTTTGTGAAGAAGAGCCGCAGCAAGAGGATTTAAACAAACTCTAGGATGAGTCACACATGTTTTTTTCTCGTCAAAACGCTGCAACAGGCTTGCACAAGAAACAAATTGCCCTTATGGATTTACAAGACGACAGTATGCCAAATTTCATTACGCCAGTACGCCATTATTTACAGGATAGTTCAGCGATGGAGGTCCGCAGCACGCGCTATGCAACCTGCCACTCTGGTTGTCTGTGCATTCACACATTTCATTGATACCGTTCTCGTTCTCGTCGGAACCTGTGCACGTACTCTAACCTGTCCTAACAGGTGGTGTGATGAATGGGCACCGCGCCTGGTGAATGGAATTTTCTGCATAGTACATTCCAGTAAAATCAAACGTATTGTAACTCAGGGACAACAAAGGAATATTACAAAATGTTCCGTCAAACGGTCAACAGATTTCTCGTTGAAATTCTCATTTCAAATGGAAAAGTGGTGAAGGAATTGAGGAATTCCTAGAAGACCGACAAGTCGGGAAATGAAGTAAGACAATAAGGAGCAAAATTTAGAAAAAAAAGCTTTTGACTCTTTTTTTTGAGAAAAAATCAGCGATTCCATAGTGAGGAAAAAAGAAATAAATCTATGCAGTGAAAGATATTCATCCCAGATTTTGTATCAATGAGGTATGCTTATTAATACAAAATTTTAGATGAAGCTTGTTTTTCAAGCTTCTTTTGTGTGAGGACTGTAATTACACGACATGCACTCTCTTCTGAAGTTATAGGAAACTGTAGAACTGTAGTGGTCGAGATAAGTGTGCACCCGTTTGACTACCTGTTTTTACATGTTAGAACATGAAGAAGGAGTGTCAGACGAGATGTGTGGATGCGCAGACATTCAGAGTGCCACGTTGCATGCGGTGCAATGCGTGCTTCGGGTCCCGAGCACTAGAGTCTGCTCTATAGTCGCGAACTATTTTAAACACACTGTGAACAATTGTATAAACTACGGTAAAAGACTGTAACTTCTCGATAAACTGGGCACGAAAACGATCACTTGGTATTTCAATGAGTTTTTTTTTTTAAATCAGTTCTGACCGTTGTTAGCCCATTATTTTAAAGCAGTCACAGTCATTCGAAAAAATTTGCTCTGTTGCACTCCTTCCAAAAATAGTTCGAGCAATGTAAGCGGTAAATTATCACTGCAAAAATAGATCAGAGAAGGGTAAGAAATGAGTCAATGGACTGTGGATCCTGCTGGGCACATGATTACTGTAGGAAATCTTGAAATGTGCGCAGGAAAAACAGCAGAAGCCATTCCAGCTGCACGTGGTGTGCACGTATCGGTGAGCTCACGTACGTACGATGTCGGTGGCGATCGATCAGCGAGCAGCACCCATGCTATCGCCGACTGTTTCGGCAAACAATCCTCCGCGTCTCGATAACTCGCTGAGTCATATGCTATTTCGTATTCACATCCGCCTACGGGGTTCAACCACAAACCATAGTGTACTCGGTCAAATACGCGAAATCTGTAACTGAAATAGACGCTATGAAGCAGTGAAGCGTTGCGTCTACACGACATCTCAGCACGAACCAATCACAGCTGCGCTGCAACGGTCGCACGTGAAATCGAAACGACTCCGCGTATAGACTGTAGTTTTTAAAATAAGAGAAGACACAAAGAACAGATACAAATGTCTGGATGTTGCCAATGGGAAGAGGACTTTTATTTAGCATAGCCAACAAAATCCAAGAGAAAGAGAGCGCAAAATCGCTAGAGAACCTTTCCTACCCTGCTCTTTCAAATTCACAGGAGACATTTCTGCACTTCAAGATTGTTCCTTGTAGCAAGTTTTTTTTTTGGGAATTCTCATCCTCATGTTTTCCGGTAAACTTCGGGAAAAGTCAACGTTACAAAATCAGAGACTAGCATACCAAATGCCAACATTTTTTCCCTTATTTAATGCTCTATTTTACAGAATGAATTACTACTGTTTATTGGCAAGCTTTGTATGCCGCTCCAGGTTTTTGTAGTGGAGAGGTTTGGAAATAAAATCCAATATTTCGAAGAGACCGACTTCTTCAAATGTCTGGGAGTGGCTCTAGTGATTTCATTTGCGTCCTACACAACCGAATGTTTCATCTTAGTTTCTCAATTCTCGAGGTTGTTCAGGGCGAGATATGATGAGAATACTCAGGATCGAGGTCGAACCCACCAGATTTTCCACCCTTAGCGGAATTGTGCGCACTGGCTTGGGATCTTTGCAGCGGACGAGTTGTTGGTACTCAAGGTGCGGATCTTATTCGATCTATGTTCAATTGCCCGCATAACGATAAGAAAGGAAGAAGGCCGCTTGTTGGTGACAGACTTTCATTTCAGTTGTTAATTACTGGTTTTCTTGTGAGTTAAACTGGATCTACCGAAGCCAGAAGTCGTATACTGGATTCCAGCGACGATTCACTGATGAGTCATCATCGTCCAAGCCATTGTATCAGCCGTTGGTCGGCGATACTTCGATGTTCAGAAACACTTCTTTAGCATTTGTCTGATTTGTTGGCAGGGTCCGTTTTCCTGTACTTTTCACACCATTTTGCTCTATCGTGAGTCTGGCCTGGGTGGATGCTTATGTACATGTTTCAGAGCTTCGGCATGCAGTATGTTCAGCCACCATGCTTCGACAGTTTCCCTTGTACATCAAAATCGAGGCCTACTTTGCTGTCAGTGTCTTTGTTGGCGCGCAGAACTTGGCCGTACCATGTAAGGTGGGTTTTGCGAAGCTTGCCATCAATCAGGGCGATGCCGAGCCGATCTAAGATCTTTTCATTGTGTTTGCGGTCTGCACGCTTCACGCCAGCCATCTATCGTAAGATCTTCGTCTCCATCACACTTTCTTTGTGGCGGGTCAACATCCTACACATGCGTTTCGACGGATCGAAAGACTGCTAGATACGCTTTCGACTTGAAGCGAGTCGGAATTTTCTTGTCGCATAGTACTCCTGCCATCGAACGCCACTTCATCCATGCAGCGTTGATGCGAGCGACGACTTCATGAGCAACGCTGCCATCGGCTAAGAGTGTTGAGCAGGGGTTCTTAAAATAGTTCTTGTGAGGTCATTGCCATCAACCTGAATGATGGTAGGCTCATTCAGGTCGGTCTACATGTACTCAGTCTTTTTGACGTTGAGCCGATGATCGAATCGCAGTACACGCCGGATCCAGACCCGGTCTTATATACTAGCGTTTATGTTTCGTTACAACGACAAAAAGGAACGATGAGAGGACTAATCCTTATGTACGCCTATGGAGGTGGGAAACTCTGCCGACGCGCCCCCGGCCGCCTGCACACGGCTCCTTGGATTTGCATAGAGAATCCTGACCCCACTCGATGAGTTCCTCAGGAATACCATGCCACCGCAGCGCGTACCAGTTGACTTCGTTTGGCACACGATCGAAGGCTTTCTCCAGATCGAGGAATGCTAGATGCAGTGGCTTGCTTCTCGCGATGCTCCTCGATCATCAGGCCAGCCGCATGGATTGCATCCGTCTTTGCGCAGTTGGCTACGGAACTGCACTGATTCGTGGTAACTCGGATGATGTCGCGGATTCGGCGGTCGCTAATGCGTTCGAATATCTTTGTACTGTAAAAGAGCGGACATAAAGGGCGATAGCTCCCACAATCCACAGGGCTGTCTTTCCTCTTCCAGTCCGATATTTTTGTGCTCCTCTGATCATCAACAGACTCGACCAGGGAGCTGATTATAAGAAATCTGTGTGATATTGTCTCATATATATCGTCTTACATTACCTTCTACACGCTCTGGTTTGTTTACATGGGCAATCTATACACACACACACACACACACACACACACACACACACACACACACACACACACACACACACACACACACACACACACACACACACACACACACACACACACACACACACACACACACACACACACACACACACACACACACACACACACACACACACACACACACACACACACACACACACACACACACACACACACACACACACACACACACACACACACACACACACACACACACACACACACACACACACACACACACACACACACACACACACACACACACACACACACACACACACACACACACACACACACACACACACACACACACACACACACACACACACACACACACACACACACACACACACACACACACACACACACACACACACACACACACACACACACACACACACACACACACACACACACACACAGTTTGTAGTTTGTTTGCGTGAGTTGAACAATTTTTCTTTGTGTGAGTTGAACACTAGAAAAAAAAATCGAAAGATGAGTAGTGCAATGTTTCAATGATGCTTTGATCAGCTTCAAAATCGCGTTTTTCTTTCCTTTTCTTTTTGTTATCCTTCGGAGAACAAAAACAATCGGTGTGGTCTTCGAGCAACCTGCTATGTGAATTTGTCTAGATTTAGACTTAGAGCCTTCCTTCAAAGGTAGTGGGTTACCTCACGATAGGTGTCGGGATATTAACAGATCCCTCTCGACGCGCTGCTTCCAATGATTTGCTTGAAATCTGCAAAAACGGTCAGAGAACCCAATTTTGAGCTAAAGTACATCTTTGTGCTCAGCGCCTCACATATGTTCGACTGACGCGGAAATCTCGAACGCGGTCTCTGAGGTGACACACTGCGTGTGAGTTCCAGTGCATATGTCGTTTCTGTGAGGAATCTTCATAGTAGCCTCATAAACGTTTATTATCCCTCTTAATAGTTTAACCGTTAGAGAAATGATCTAATTATGCCGCCGCTTTCTTCAAAATAGGCTTGTGGAGTGTAAACGTGCAATTCTGAAAACAACCGGGTTACTCACAATGGATCAACACAAGAAGTTATAAGGTTTTTTAGGTACCAAATCTTTGCTGACAAGCATCACTGCAGCAGTATTGTCAAATTGTCCACAGTAATTGGGCGCCGAAAATATTGTGACGAGGTGCCGATCAGCGAAGAACTCATAGCCATCCTGTACTACCTAAACAAGATCTACATTTTATAAAATCTAGCTCAGAAGATAAACAGTAAGGTTTGTACCTGATGTGCTCTGACCACTAAGTCGAGGCCGTGCAATTTACAGAAGTTCTTCAGCGCATCCGCACCGAATATTCGGGCAGCGCCTCGCGGAGACTCTTCAAAGCCAGAAATGTTCGGGTCAGGATCTGCCCAGGTTAAATCGGCAATGACACCAATGTCTGGTATATCGCATGGCCGTTCGATTTTCTCCAGCTTAAACTTTGAATCATGGTTTGAAGAGGTACAGCATCGGTCAATCACATTTGCATCAAAGGATACGATCCGTCTGGTACGCCGCGCCGCGTAACCCACGCGATGCGGCAGGCCAGTTAAGGATTGTTTGCAGTGGTTATTGAATGCTACCGGCGTGGACGTTTCGTTAATGTTCAAAAAAGCATCTCGGAATGAGGCCAAAATACAAAGGGACGGTGCAAAAAACATCGTCCTGCAGTTGTGCCGCGCCGCATCCGTGGTGCCGCGCTGCAGACCAGACTGGTATTCTGAAATGAGAAGGTCGATGTAATGTGCTCCACCTGCTTGAAATCCATCAATTCTTCGCTGATACCACCATGCATACAAAGAATTCGCTTTTCAACACGTGCACAAAAAGGCATTGTGTAAAATGCGTATTGGAAGCATTCATACAAAGTAGCTGAATACCTAAAACCTAACAATAATAGATTCCTCATCAAGGTACCGATTTTCAGGAATCTGACCTCTTTTTTATTTCCATATAGAAGCCGTATTGCATGTTAACTGGACGAGATTCATGGTTTCCTCGTAGTAGGACAATGTCATCGGGGTGAAGTACCTGAATGAACCAGCATATCTAGCAGAATTTTACATCGCGAATCCAGCACGAGCTGGTTGGCAAAACGATCCAACCTTGTATGCGAATAGCAGCACTATAACCTCAAGTGAGTAGGGTCCTCGATCCACGTAATCCCCAAGAAATAGATACCTGAAATGGAGATTAGGTGACGTCTCACAACTCCTACTACGACCTGGCCCTTCCACAGGCAAGGTGCATCTTACTTTTTCGTTGGTGGAAATCCATTCAGGTGGAAGAGGGCTAGAAGATCCTCGTATTGACCGTGAATGTCGCCACAAATTTGAACTGGCGAAGTAACCTGCAACTACTCAGGCGGTTATCTCCTACTCGACCATTGACTGGTTATCGCCCTTACCTCGATCATGGTCTTTTGACTCCAGAATGTTTCCCTGGCTCGATAGCACAACTCTATGAGTTCAGCTTCTGTGAACAACGACTGACAGAGTGCCGGTTTCCAGTCTTTCGTGAGACGATCGATTATCGATTGAAGCCATCTTCGAATCTGAAACTTTCACGTGACGGCAGAGATGTGCAGCACAGTGCGATGAGTTACCTTCTCCTTGCGTTCGGTTCGCTTCTTGTCGGCCATTCCGCTTCACTGGCAGCACACACCAGCACGTGATCAAAGTTACAAAATGGTACTCACCACTATTGCAGGGACTAGAGTAAACAGCGTATAATGATAAGAACCTCTGTTTACTTTAGCAAACAACTGCACACATCACGTATTAATCAAGCAAGGCCCGTATACATATGGCACAGTCCATATGTATTAGATACCTGCGTTCGATGCGCGTGCGGCTGTGTAGTAAAGGATAGTCGTATTAATCGCAGTCCTAACGCAGTTGAGACGCACGCGTTGGCGGCCTACAGCGTCCCAGCGTTCCCTTCATTGCTCATTTTGACAGATCTTCACGGAAGGCCTTCCGCAAATGGATGCGTGCGTCTCACACGTAACTGACGCACCTACTATGAACCCCTTTTTTCATTTTTTGCGAGGACTCCTCGATTGTGCGATTACTGACGAGGAGGGAAACGGCTCTTGCGCATATTCTACGGGAGGTTGGGAGCGGCTACACAGCAGTTGTAGCCAAAATGTAGTGCGCGATCGTGTTCCAGAATGGGAAATCTTCACCACTCTCATTTTACTCTGCTAGCTCTCAGTTTTTCCGAACGTACAGTGCCCGTAAATCACTCTTGCTTCACAGGTACCGCCCATTTGGCCTGCCGCGTCGCGTACGTGGTAAAGCTCGCCAGACCAGCTGGACGCTGTGGTTGTCGAAAGCTGCCTCGCCCTTCCAGGCTTCGTTTCTCTGAAAATCTTTTTTTCTAATTTTAAACACTGCATTAAAAATTTCGCAGAAAAAAGGCTACTACATTCAGTATCGACTGCAAGCTCTAAATTTCATCGTAAGAAATAAGATTGGAGGAATGAAAAAGTGAGGAATTTTCTTTTGGGATTCGAACACAGCATTAGTACACATCTCCAAAACTGGATATATTGCAAAATCGCCTTTTATACATATGTACAAAGCCTACCGAGTCCATAAATGTAAACCTTTCTAGCGTGCTAATAAATTTACAATGCTATCCGAATCTTCCTGCTTATGCCTAGCACATGTTTCGATATTTATTAGGTTGTTGAAAAATCGATGTCGAGTTTTTCCCATCGATTTTGAAATGTCATAACTCGGCTAAGGTGAGAATTGGTTAATCTGTTTGGTAACCACCTGAACCAATACATCTTCTCCATCTTTCATCTGGCTTACTGACCCAGTAGATCTGAAGACAAATTTTCTAAATCAAGGAATTAAGCGGAAAGGCTTTGAAATGCGGTTTTTCCACTGAATATTATTCTGTGAGGGAAAGGCCCAATCGTTAAGATTTGTGGTCATCTGAGGGGGAGGGGGGGGGGGGTAGATGTTTTATAAAATGTTGTTTTTTTTTTGTAATTAGAATGATAGTATATACAGGGTGGCTAAAAAATACGTGCGCGTGATATTTGTCTTCGTTTCATTCATTGCATGAAGCGTTCGTGCATATGTTTTCTTTCCTAAATACTCATCTGTTCCTTATTACTGGTTTTTAAGCGAAAAAGTCGTTTTCCAAGCCATGGCGAAGGTGTGCCCACGTCGAGACGCGATTGCACGGTTGGCAGAAAGTGGAACGAAGAACTCAGCAATTTTTTCGAAGCCCCGAATCCCTCTAAGAACTGTCCAGACGATTGTAAAGCAATGGAAATAGGAAGGACACGTCCAGCCCAAACCCATAAGTGGACGAAAATGGACTGTCAACACCCAACAGATGCGTGAGATAATTAAGAAAAGGATTGACCGGAAAGATGACCTGAGTTTGAACCAGATGGCTAAACAGCTCAACATTTCTCGCAAAACTCTTCAAATGATAGTGAAAAATAATCTTGGACTTCGAAGTTATCGTCTGCTTAACGGCCAAGTTCTTACCGATCAGGCGAAGCAAAATCGAAAGGAAAAATGCAAGAAATTGCGGGAACTCTTCACGGTGCGCCGCATTGAAGACGTCATCTGGTCGGACGAGAAAGTTGTCACCGTTGAAGTTGCTATCAGAATCACCGCCAACTTCTTAGCCCGGCTCTCAAGAACAATCGCAAGCGAAAAGTTGTCACAAGAAATATTTTTCCTGAAAGCTCAATGTTTTGGGGCTGCATCAATGCAACGTGCAAAACTTCTCTGATTTTTATCGATAAAAACGTGAAAATCAATGCAAAAGGCTGCCAAGAAAGGATCCTGGAGAAAGCTGTGGTGCCCTGGATGCAAGAACATCCCAATTTTATCTATCAACAAGAGTGGGCTCCATCCCATAGAGCCAAAACAACGATCCACTTCCTGGAGAACGAAATCGGCTCTTTTTTGACGAAAGATTTGTGACCCGCCAATAGCCTGGATTTGAATCCACTGGACTTTTCGGTCTGGGCTTTATGGAAGAGCAACGCAGGAGTCGAAATGTGAAAAACCTTGTGGATTTTCGAGAAAATTGATCGAGATTTGGAACGATCTCAACGTCAACTACCTGCGCCGCACGATCGAATCCATGAAGAAACAAATTGATGCCTGCATCAAAGCTGAAGGCGAACACTTCGAAAATTCGTTGTAATTATGAAATGTTGTGCCTTGTTGTTGTATAAAAATAAACCTCTTCAAATGTTCGTTGGCGAAGAATAAAAATAGAACGCTTCCTATGGCGCACGTATTTTTTCGCCACCCTGTATTACCCACACCACTCACTTCTCGCTTTGCTCATTTATTTCTTGTGCAGTAATAAATCTTTTACTGGGCCTTCATGTGCGAGTTGTCTGTAAGAACAAGACAGAGCCCCTACGTATATCTCGCCACACACGAAGATTTGCTCAGATTCACATTTTATCTGAAACGACAGCTATCAACCTCGGAACTCCTACTCAGTGATGTTTTGACCTGTGCCTGCGGTGAATTCGTGACATGACTGAAATTTCTTGGCTGCAGTGATCAACAGAATATGCGATTAGGACTTTAAAGGTGCCAGTTGGTCTTAGAGTTCCCCCAGAGGCTAGCGGCGATAGTCATTTGTATGCATATTTATCATACACAACAGCAGGTAAACGAGCAGGGATACCACGGGATCAAGTTCTCTTCAAGGACCATGAAAAGTGATCGGTGATGACTAAGAAGTTTATGAGAAGACGTCGCTTCAGCAAAAATCACTGCCCCGGACAGTGTGGATGTCGAAATGAGCCCTAGACGTTGACATTCCATAAAA
Organism: Ancylostoma caninum; assembly: GCA_037903475.1. Classification (NCBI taxonomy): domain Eukaryota; kingdom Metazoa; phylum Nematoda; class Chromadorea; order Rhabditida; family Ancylostomatidae; genus Ancylostoma; species Ancylostoma caninum. The sequence continues at coordinate 687,947 of JBAJFG010000358.1, read as the reverse complement.
ACTGCACTTTTCAGCAATTTTCGTGAGGTCTAGATGCGTTTCGAAACTGTATGTACCTCAGCTGATTCACACCTGTATCAATAAATCGAGGATAGCAGCACAGGCGACCATGCTGTTGCTCACAGCATTACAGCGCCTCTATTAGTTGGGCTTCTCTTTTCTTCTTACCAATCGCTACTTTTTTCCACGATTTTTTTTCTTAAGGACACGTAATTTACGACTTCGCACTTTGAGAGAATGCTTCTTTATCAGTGTCTCTTGGATCTATGTTAAAATGTTTACCGTTCTGAGACTGTAGCACTCGTCTCTTTTTTTTTTGTTAAAATTGATTCTACTCCTCTCCTAGTTCTATCGCCCATAGACATTTGATGTACATAGTCAAAATATGAAATAATAAAAGGCATAAATAGTAATTATTCGGTAGTGATACACTCAAATTCGTTGCAGAACGGCTGACCCTTGTTCTCTATTAACGGTGTCATTAGTTCTGCGCTATATTGAAAGGCCAGGTACTTGTCGTGGCGAGAAAAAAGCTAGCTATTTCCCAGACCATTTACTTCCCGCTGTGAGAAAATGTGTTGTCCATTAGCCGACGACTTCTCCAGAGCACTCACCAATGTTTTCAACTTCATGTCCTCACGTCTAAGTGCAGTAAAGCACGAGTTGGAGGCTTCGAAGACCAGTTGCTTCCGCTTTGAAAGCCAGACGCTTCCTTAACGAAAGAAACAGCATATTACCGAGCCAGTTCCTAGGTTTCGAAAAGCATTGTTCTTGCAACAGCTTATCATTAATCCGTGGCACTTGGAAGTGTTCATTAGTTCCTTTTTGTTCGAATTTATAGCAGCACCTATGACACTCATACAAAATGACGGAAGAACCGCAGCAGAAAGAGAACTCTATCTTGTGGCTAAGAAACGAGGGACGCAGAGACAAAAAGATTTGGAACGATCGCAGCTGAATGTTTCCTTGCTGCGGTCCTTCCGATTCCCGCTGGACTGGTTCAGAAGGACCGCAGTAGAACCACTGATCCCCTCATTCGGATTACCATTCCTATGTGTAGGTACCAATGTGTGATGGTCCCTCGAGAATAAACCCCGTTGCGTAGCGCATTTCTGCGGAACTAGCGGACGCATCCCGTAGCCATTCGGAAAGACCGCAGAGGACCGTTTCTTCCGAATAGCTGCTGCGATCGGGAAGGATCGCAGCAGCTATTCGGAAGAAACGCAGCAGGAAACCGGAAGAACCGCATGGAACCGCATGTCACCTGTCGGTTCTTCCGGTTTTCTGCTGCGGTTCTTTCGAAACATTGTCTGAGCACATCTATACAAATAAGTTTATCCAAAAGAGTGTAGTCTTCAAAATGGTCGCTGCAGTGTCCTCGTTTAACCTTTCCGGAAAGCCATCTACTTTTTCTGCCACTGCTGTTCAGAATTCCCCAGAAAATCACTCCAGAATTTCGCGCGAAAGCGAAGAAAGCGCCGAAAGCTAATCCCGTAAAGCTATATCCAAGCACTCTCCACATTCTGAACGCAAATTCCAGAATTTATTCAAAATGTTGATCACCGCTTTGAAAGTCCTCGATTGAGTAAAATACTTCAGTACGACCTCATGACTTCTTTGGTTTAAATTCAATGATTTCGGTGAAGCACTTTACGTAGCGATGAAGACGGTAATGTTCTCCTCATTGTATTCCTGTGTAATTCAAGAAATATGGGGTTGGGCGCCATCTTTTTTGAAGATGTATATCTCCTTGCAAAAATAACCACAAACACTGAAGAAGTTGGAATGAAAACTCGCTCCTATAAGTTCTTGTCACCCAGACACGCTTGTTGAAAGGGGTGTCAGAAACGATAGTGCAAGACCTATGCAAAGCTGCAACAGTAGCACCTAACAATAAGTACATGCAGCTTGCTTGAACTGCAAAGTGATTGCACATAAAACATCCTCTCAGTTCGTGCAGCTGCTGGCTGCAGAAGATGTTTGTAGCAGTTTGCATCAAATTTGCAGCAGTACTGATCCAAGTATCAGAAATCTAACTCTGAATAATAACTCTCAAGTTCAAAGACAATAAATGTAGAGGAAGAATATGCCCCTCTATGCGTTTTTTAGAAGAAAATTTTGCTTGGCAATGCAATCCCTGAGGAAATTGGTGACTAGGCTGTCTGGATATACAAAAGACGGAAGGGAAAACTCCTTTAAAGCTCTCCGGAAAAGAAAAGTAAGGATCTTCGCAGTGGGTCCTTTCTTTCAAGGAATAGGTATAAAAATACCGAAGTGCATGATTAAGATTACAATTACCCAGGGTAACGTTGTCAACACCCCCACTTTTAGCCATCGTTAACTAGAAATTCTAAGCTACAGATATCATTTGTTTGGACAAACAAGCGCGGCAACCGCTAGCCTCAAACCACAACTTTCTGCTGACTGTGGGCAAACATCGAGAAATCTGCTAGTGTCCACTATCTCTTTCCCAATCAATACTGCATTTTATATGTACTAATTATTAATCATCTTCCTGGCGAAGAACAATCCCTGCGTGGATTGAAAATCTCTTCCAGCTCAGTATGAGTAGTGAGAAAGGGCATTCCCATGCAATAAATCTCTTCAACCCTCTATTCTACTTTTTCTTTCTCTTTTTTCACGGAGCTGTCTTCGCCTCCATTTTTCAACGCCGCCACTATTCCTGCACTTTGTCGGCGCACCATATAGTGGCGTGATCGTCAGTCGACTCACCGTCAACCTCATAAACCCAGTCGTTCTCGTATCTCATCGCGATAGATAGTGTCTATATGTTCTCGACTGAAGTACTTTATGCGATCCGTTGAACATTCTATATTTGTCCTGCTGGCGCACGCATCATTTAGATTGCCCAGGGTAAGAACGTTAACACCCCAATTTTATCCATAGTTAGCACGAGCGTCAACACCTTTACCCTGGGTAATCTCATTGATGCATCCAAGTCTCGGTACTTTTGTTGAAGGCTCTGCTACCAGTTTGAGGCATAAATATCACTACTTATAATAACGCGCTTAGTCTGTCTGTCTGTGAGTGTACGTGTGTGTCAGAGCGTTACGAAATTAGTCCATTCAGTTTCCGAATCAGTATTGAGCGGTGAACTAACATCGATAACACATTACTTGATATCTGCGATATCGTAAGGCTGCCCGCAGAGTTCCAGACGCGGGCGCCGCGGTTATAGCGTCTGAGAGCCGCTCCGAGCGTCTGAGAGCCGCCTTCATGGAACAAGCCTATCATAAGGGTGCGCCGGCGCCCAGAAGTGGGGGAGACGGGTCCACAGCTGTAATAAGTGTGCGCCGGCGCCCAGAAGTGGAGAGACGGGTCCACTGCTGTGATAAGGGTGCGCCGGCGACCAGAAGTGGGGGAGACGGGTCCATGGCTGTGATAAGGGTGCGCCGGCGCCCAAAGTGGGGGGAGACGGGTCCACCACTGTGATAAGGGTGCGCCGGCGCCCAAAGTGGGGGGAGACGGGTCCACCACTGTGATAAGGGTGCGCCGGCGCCCAGAAGTGGGGGAGACGGGTCCACCACTGTGATAAGGGTGCGCCGGCGCCCAAAGTGGGGGAGACGGGTCCACCACTGTGATAAGGGTGCGCCGGCGCCCAGAAGTGGGGGGAGACGGGTCCACACTGTGATAAGGGTGCGCCGGCGCCCAAAGTGGGGGAGACGGGTCCACCACTGTGATAAGGGTGCGTGGCGCCCAGAAGTGGAGACGGGTCCACCACTGTGATAAGGGTGAAGTGGGGAGACGGGTCCAGCTGTGATAAGGGCGCCGGCGCCCAAAGTGGGGGAGACGGGTCCACTGTGATAAGGGTGCGTGCGACCACGCCCAAATGGGGGAGACGGGTCCACCACTGTGATAAGGGTGCGCCGGCGCCCAAAGTGGGGGAAACGGGTCCACCACTGTGATAAGGGTGCGCCGGCGCCCAAAGTGGGGGGAGACGGGTCCACCACTGTGATAAGGGTGCGCCGGCGCCCAAAGTGGGGGAGACGGGTCCACCACTGTGATAAGGGTGCGCCGGCGCCCAAAGTGGGGGGAGACGGGTCCACCACTGTGATAAGGGTGCGCCGGCGCCCAAAGTGGGGGGAGACGGGTCCACCACTGCGATAAGGGTGCGCCGGCGCCCAAAGTGGGGGAGACGGGTCCACCACTCTGATAAAGGTGCGCCGGCGCCCAAAGTGGGGGAGACGGGTCCACAGCTGTGATAAGTGTGCGCCGGCGCCCAGAAGTGGAGAGACGGGTCCACTGCTGTGATAAGGGTGCGCCGGCGCCCAAAATGGGGGAGACGGGTCTACCACTGTGATAAGGGTGCGCCGGCGCCCAGTGTGGGGGGAGACGAGTCCACGGCTGTGATAAGCGTGCACCGGCGCTCAAAAGTGGAGGAGCGCCTGAAAATATAGCTACCGATGCAGAAGGGGTGCGCCGGTGTCCACTACTCAGGGGAATGTCATGAGTTGGGTCCATATTTGTTAACTCGATTCGATGGCGTCTAACATCAATCATTAAGAAAAACTAGATGTCAGACCACTGCGCGGATTAGTATGCAATCCGTGTGAATCCTTCCTTCTTACGTCCTCCCCCGCGTTCTTCTTCTCATTTGTTTATGAACACACCGCACCCTCCACTTTTATATATTCTAACTGACTCTTATCACTTGACCAGTTATGAAAAACAAAGAATGATAGATCATTTACTGCGGTCAATCCAGGTTGAACCGGTTATATTTAGTTACAAAAAGCTATTTCAGTTGAGCAAATGATAAATTTGCTTCGAGAAAGTTAATCCTCTTTGATAAGCGCATTTTTACATGAGAAAAAGCAATGGAAAGGGTGTGGGACACATTATAGCAAAAATGTGTAATAGCTGTGACTTTATTTGAATGAAGAAGGGATGAAGCCATGCGAGCGAAGCGAGCATTAGGAAAAGCCTGGAAGTCCGGCGTCAGCCGGACGGCCAGACTGGTTAATAATAATAGTGGTAACAGTGATAGTAGTAGCAGTTATTAATATTAGCAGTACAGCACACGTATCTAAGGGATATTGACAAAATTTTTGTTGAAGGCATTTACTAAAGAAGTAGCTGAGGTCAGTAGTTGCATACTATTATCTTTACCCTCCATTACTCGCAACTGACTGGGTAAATCTATATTCAATCAATGAACGAGTAAAGATGGTAGTATTACCATAAGGTTTGCTACTAGAGTTCTTTATCAATGCACATATATTTTTTTCTAAAAATATAGCAAATTTAAAATTGAACTAGTCATTGGGCCGAAATTTTGTTTGGCTATCTTAAGCAACCGTCACTATGTAGATGATAGCGTTAGTGTTTACTGTTTAGTTACTCATTTTCCGTGCTCCACATGTTGTGGTTGTTTACTTGACCACTATTGACCAATAATTTATTTATTATTACATCACTCTGTTGCACTCTTATCAATAACTCACAACTCGAATCTCACTTCAGAAACAAAAGATTGAACAGAAAAATTTGAAAATCAGCACAAAAATATCAGCTAGACCATCATGTCTTGGCTTCAAAGTAATATAATAGTTTTGCTATGTTTTCATGTTTGCCTATAATTTTTTCTGCCTATTATTTCATGGTGACTCATTTAAGGAGTATAAACTGTAGCGAAAGTGGGTAAGACAATATTACCACAATTTATAACTTAACTGAGTGAATAGGTAAGCAAATAATAAACAAATTTGAATTCTTTTCACGTCACACTACCATAAAATTAACCATAGATCCTTCACTAGCGTCACTGTTCAACGGACACTTGATATCATGGTCACTTATCGCTGTGAACTCTTACAACCATATGTCAGCCGGTTTTACTTTCGTACCGGTTACTGATAAGAAGTGGCACTATAAACGTTCAGGGTGACAGTAGAGTAGTGGAACCACTACTATCATGTGAATATTTTTAGAACTTCCTTATTTTCAAATGTTCCGGGTTACTGGCTATCATAAAGTGCATGAATTCTCTCGAGTGAACGCTTTTGACGAGTGCATGTGCCGATGGCCATTTAGCAGGGAAATTTATTACTTGCGAGTCTGAACTCTTGATCTTGGCTGTTTGTCCGTCGTGCGGCGGCGGGGACATCAGATGTTCTAAGCAGCGCAAGATTGATGGTCCTTTGAACTTTTGAGGAATTTCGGGAATCTCTGTGACGGAAGAGATATCTGTGGCTCCTACCATGGTTGAATTTTCAATATTCAAATTGAATATTCATGCGCTAAATGTGGATGTATCTTATTACCAGGTTGCTTGAAAGTATCTGAAGCGTAGTTTACATATGTATGCGTAATTAAATAGGTATGTTCATCGTAGCATACGTAATGTAATGTACTAGCGGAAAAAAAATACCAAAAAAGACAGTGTATAACCGTTGTGCAAAAAAAAAGGAAGAGTAATGTTTGCTAGGAAGCAGTGTTTGCTAGGATTGCAAGCATATCCTCGTCCATCCTCTAGTTTAGGTATGAACACGGCGTCCGAAGCCATCCGAGAATGGTATGCCAAATTTATAAATTGAATAAAAATTCTATATTAGCACATTTTTTGATTGTTTGGCATTTTTCAAACATATTTCAGTTACTTGAATTTAAAATGAACTTTTTAGTCAATTCTTTTAACTCCGGCAGCACGTATCCCCAAAACTTCTTCTCGCCCCTCCTCTCCCAACCCCTCTGTGTCCTCAATGACTGAGCATTCATCTTTTCTTTCTTGGTAGCCTCACCAGTTGCAAGATTCATGAACGTGCCTGAGAATGTCTTCAACTACCCATTCTTCTGGAGTTTCTCTATCAAAATGTGATGTTTCTCGCCATTTTCGGGGTAGGTTATCAAAGTTATTTGATATTTATTTCAAGCAGAACAATCTCATTTTCAATTTTAATTTTTAATAGCGCGTTCATTGTAGAAAAAACGAATAATTAACAACATTACCGTATATGTTCATGAATCCCTCTACAGGAAGGCGTCTTAATTCCATTGTAGATAGTATGGCATTAATATTGATGCGCTCTGGAATCCACATAACAGAAATCTATAGAGTATGCATTAAAAAGTGCTTCTGCTAAACCAGCAAGCTTCGTCCGACATATTTTTACGAACATTTTTCTCGAACGGAAACCAAGCCTCGTTTATCCTGTACTTTACTAATATGCACTCCTAGTTAGCACTAGGCTTTGGATTCAAAAGCCTGAAGACTCTCTAGACCCCTGCCCTCTACTCCTACTCCCGAGTTAAATCTTTCAAGCGATCAGACATCCAGCTCATCCGGCTCTGAATTTTGATCTTAGGACTCGGAAGGCGCCGTTGGCCTCGCCATTGCCCGGCTGAGTCTCAAAAACGAGGTCTAGCCGGCCGCGGAACTCTATTAGTCTTTGATTCAAGTCTGTTAGCTCGACCTTGGTCACACATGGTCTTAGGAGGAGGTCAATTTATCGGACGAAGAGTAAAGGTTCGCCAGGGGGAGAATCAGCTGACTCGTCTGCTGGAATTTCCCATACTTGTCCCGTAAATTACATACTTCCCACATGGTCGTTCATTGTTACCAGTTAATTGTCGTAAATATCCCCTGAGTAGCCCGGTGGGCTAATAAACTTCTGGTCTTTGCACTAGACGTCATGCGATGTTCCAAGGGCGGTTCGCACTACCACGTGACTAGTCGTATCAGCCGAAAGTGACGGATTCTCCCCCACGTGGGCTGCATAACAGACTTTTCGCTGACGATGGCCCCACTACTAGCAGGAAGTGGCGCGACGCCACGTGAGGTGAGCCGACACTTTTTTAGACTCAGTGCAGCTGAACGACCTTCTAGAATTAGAGTCGTAGGCTTCGACTTCAACTTCTCAGAGGCTACTATATATGGAATTTGAGGATCGCAGCGCATTTAATATGGTAAATAGCTATTTGCTAGATTTTCACGATCACAAAATCATGAATTTGCGATTCTGAGCAGATAGAAAGCTCAGATGGAGCAACCTCTTCTGTGCTTGCGTTCAAGTCGATATTTCCTTTTAATTTTATTCAAATCTATGTTTTAATGCTAGTTAAGAGCTAAAGTAGCCGGCTTTATCAGTTTCTAATGAATTGGATGATTGTAACGCTTTTTCGATTCCCGAACGGTTGAGTGAATCTCTTCACTACCCTATTTTTGAGAAAGACCGAATGAATGAATTATTCTTAACTCGCTCTCTGACGAAGCCAAATTAATCTTCCGAATTTTTAATTCTCTTTAACAATCATAGGAATGTATTGTTTGAATTCTCGAGTATTCCAACATTTCCCCAATATATTCAATTCCGCATCATCCATAAATTAAACGCAATTTGTATAAAGTACTTTCATTAAGAAATACTCAGTACATTTTCCGTTTCTCTCATGCACAGCTCCTCTTCCCTAGCCAGCCACTACAAAAAAGAGGATGCAGTCGGAAGCAATAAAAACTCTGAATAGTAGTAAAAATGCTATTTTCCACGGTAATTTGGAGGGAATTCTGCTTTCCTATACTTGAAAGTGGAAATCAGTAGAAAGGATTCATTTACTATTCATTTATTTACGCACTTGAAAAACTCCTCTAATCAAGCTGCGTTAATAATGAACAGATACCAAAAAACCATAAATCGATCGAAATAAGAAGTGAGTCAATATGCTGTAACAAAATAAAAAAAACTAATAAAAGTAGAAGGCAAACGACGTCCACATACGACTTCACCTAACCAACAATTCCCCACAACCCTGCATTCACGTGTCCCTCAGCTATCTACCCTTCTTTGCGAGTCATCAACCATTAGCATTAGCAGCGTGACGAAATCTGACCACTTTACGGTGTCTCCAAATGCAGTAGCTATGTATTCTCCTGCGGACATTCATCGTGAAATCCTGCATCGTTCCTCCCTCCCCCTCCCCAAGAAAAAAAAAAACAGTGCATGAAATTAAAGGATGGTCTATCTATCAACACCCACGCAACATATAGTGAGCCTCTCCAAAAAGGGTATGGCTCAGAGATATTTTTGTATAAGGGGTTTATTTTATTTTGCATCATTTCGTACATTATACATGACTGATACGAGAGAATGTAATAGAAACCAAAGAAACAAAGGAAAATCACGGAGTCGTCTACGATCGGACCAAGAATTCTGACAGTTGCCGGGAAATAAATTGAAATTGAACAGAATTGGTCCAGAAATAGACAGCACTGGCGAAGGATTGGCAAATCTACCGGTGCGCAAGCCTCGCCAGTGAATATAATATAATGCAACCTCTTCATGGCATTTTCAACGACAGCATCTAGCTGCCGAGACGACCACACCTCACTCATTTCTTGTTGCCAAGTCATAAATGAGCGTAATGGAACTTCTATACTTTTTTCGGCTCATATGTCCATAAAATCGGGGAAAATTTTTCGGTGGCACTTTAATTTGTCATTTCTGGACAAAAACGCATGTTTACTGCAAGTAATCTGCTTTCAGATTGCTCAGATTACGCAAGAAAGAACCACCTGTCTCTAATCCCATGGCAGAAGTACAAACATGCAAAGCTTAATCTATCCAAAGTCACGAAAAAGCCGCTTCCGGCTGGTTTCGATAGCGATCGCAGCTGTCAAGGTCGGCGGACCCATGCTGTTGTTTGCGCGGACTATGACGTCGTCGTCCGCAGCGTTCTCGGGTGATTTGCCCGTTCTCCGATGCATCGTGACTGCTTCGTAGTGGTAGCAGCAGTTGTTCCAAGAAGGTTGGCAGAGGGCTGGGAAGACGGGATATGCGAAAGGGCAGAAATGGCTGTAAAGCGGAACTCGCGAAACGGAAAATTCCGCACATTTTTTGGCGTCTCTGAAGTAAATATGCAGTAGGTAATAAATAGTTGTAAAGTTGAGTACACGATGCATAATATTTTTTACAGGAAATTACAGGGAATTGTAATAAAATTTACAAATGTGTGCAAACATGGAATTTCTTCGTTTGTTTCTCAGCAAGCGCTTTGTGTACTACGTAGTTATTTTTTAAATAACTGTTTCGACCTACATGCACGAGATTCTACATGAACTTTCACATCATTTAATGTTGGAATCTGTTTCAGGACTGACGATAGTTGAATATTTGTGCGAACAGCCTGTTTTTCTTATCTCTGCGGGATCTTTTTCATTGATGTTTATACAACTACCTCCACAGGTGAAACGCGACCATATAAACAATTTCCTATTAAAAATTCTCCACCTCTACAATCTTTCTTTGATACAATTCGACCTGCAGATCTAGGTAAAAAAGTAGGAACTTTGCTTCATCCACTAAGGCGGCGTGGTAGGAGTTGCTGCTATCCTCCTGCAAAGCCTCAACCATTTCCTCATGACGTCCAAAGCTCAACACACTCAAGTTGCATCTGCTTTGCAACGATGAGCGCTCACGTAGTAAAGTAGCGAACGTCGGAAAAAGCATCCGAGCGGGCAGTGGTCAGTGAGAACCTGTTCTCGCACTATGCGCCTTGAATTATGGCCACATAGAATTATCCAGACAACGAACCTGCGGTCGAGTCATCTCTTCGTCTGATCGCATTTCTGTACAAGTCATAAATAATATCCCTTTGGCGAATTTCGTTATTACACTGCCTTGTTCTTTCTAGAAAAACTTGGAGAATACCTCTAATTGCCCATGGTTTAACAGTAATACCCCTGAGACTTTCCCTAGCACTTTCAACATTTGGTTAGTATACCGTGATTGTTGAATAATGGCACCTTCGAGCGCCTCATTATGGTCACGGGATATTCACGCCAAAGAGCTTAATGCATCGGAACACGTGAGAGGTGCACGCCATGTTTTTCTACATGATTGTTTGCCTTCCCTGGAACGATTCCTGATGTGGAAAAGTGCATGTGCAGCCGTTCTGTCTGGCATATTTTGTCGTTTAGATCTCGTACAAATGCACATGTATTGGCAGAATATAACAAAGTATTTCTCGGAAACATAGCCTTTTTTGATGGTCTTTCCTCCATTATGGGCACTAGAGTAGCTTCCAGAGTAGAATCTCATGAAAAATCGAAGATGTTTTTTTATCGTGAGTGCTGTCTTTGAGCAGAGATACAGGCGTTCTGCATGCTGCTACTGGTTGTCTGCAGGGTCAGAGAAGCCAGTGGCAGCATAGAGAGCGCCTGTGTCTGATCAAGGAGCCGCGCCGTGGCCACGCCCTTCTTGACTGCGGACATTTGGAGCTTCCTGTATATACGTACATTTGGTAGGAGAACTTAAGAACGGAACGGAAGGACAAACATTCATGACAATTAAAAAAAAAGCAAAAAAGGCGGTAAAAACGCGTAGCTAGCGATATGGTTGACTTCAACTTTCCCATTTTTGCCGCTCTCAGTCTGGCGTACATGTTCGCATACAGTCGGGTAGCTTAGGGAGTGCGCCTGTGACTTTGTCTGCAATTACGGCTGTCGCACGGACTTTTTCGAAGTGTATTTAGACCCCAGTCTACAATATAATAGGAAGCTGTTGAGTGTTGTTCAATAAATACTACACTAAGCGGTAGGTACAATATAATAGGAAGCTGTTAAATGTCGTTCATAAAATAGTACACTAAACGGTAGGCACATGATTTGTGATTGATCGCACTGTTAAATATAAATTGTCCCCATCCATCCTTTTTTTTCTGGTTTCTCCTCGACTTCTGTCCCTAATGGAGTAGTCTACAGAGGTACCACGAGATGGAAGTAGAATATCGCTGTTCTTTCAGCGTTCCGGTCTTCCAAACATCTGTTTTCGAAGAGATCACACATCTTGGTCACAGTTATCGTGACAATACTGGTAGCTCCTTTGTTTCGAAGATAAATGGAGCATCAGGATGTAATGGTATAGTCGCCGTCCGGATTCATTTGGGGCCTCCATCGGTAGGACCGCAAGGCAGGAAGGCCGCGACGCGGTTTCGTTGCGCTGAAGTTCAGGTTCTGACGTGTTTTGACATGTACTGGGTGAATCCTAACATGTGTTCCCTCGGTTGTAACTTCTTAGGCTCCACCTGAGACATGTCAGCAGGTGTTAGAACCAGCGGACTACTGCAAAAGAGCCGCGTTGCAACAGCACTGCAAAGCGGCTGCGAGACGGAAACCGAGACTTAATCAAGACGACCGCGACTATGTCCGTTCGTACTTTTCTTTGTGCTTGACAGGCAGAAAGTGCCTTTCCCGCTTCCAGCTGGTAGATGAGCTGGTAGTACCAAGCACAGATGAATCTCTACCAGTAAAAACCTTTTGAATTAGCCCCAGATACGCTCACAACTGAACGCTGAGCTTCCCAACCCAGCAATTAGCGCTGCTGACAGCTGTACTTATCCCGGCCCGTCTCGCGCACGCGCCGGGGACACCGATGACCCGCCCCGAGTTCGCGTTCATCGATCGCCTGGTGGCGCATTTCGTGTGCGCTCATCCGACCACCAGCCACCAGACTGCGGGAACTCGTTCCTCAGCGATTTGCGTCTGCTTTTACGGTTTGGTTTTATGCGTCTTTTCTTCTTGTTCGTCTCCGAGAATTTCACTCTGTCCTGGAAGCTGAATGTTCGGCTTGTTTGTAATTTCTGACTATTGCGAAATTCTCTATTTGAGGCTAAATTTCGTGCCACCAATTAATTCGTGTGCATTTCCTCGACCTCGCCTCAGTCGGGGTTTTTGTTTCCTATATTTATATTTTAGATTTTAGATTTATATCCCAGATTTATATAGGCTAAAGTGGATGCAGAAAATTAAGCCCCACTCAGAGTTTTGCCGCCGAGCGAGTTCTCGCCGGGCGGCAAGAGGGGGGCGTGGCAAGCCTTTGCCGCTCAGCGACGTTGGGGATACTCAGAGTCGGGCGGGAGCGCGGCGGTTAGCACTAGGGCGTCTTTTCTATATCCGCAGTAATTGTTCCACTTCTTTTGAATTTCTGAAGAATTCCTTGTTAGAACGGAACGGTACGAGACGAACGCCTCTTCTGTGTATTCTATAAATTAGTATTCTGAACCCGGTGTCCACCTAGGGAACGTGTGCCTCATTAACATTATCCCTACTGTTCCTGGCTACCACCTCCAGATGGCATTCTAGGACTAACTACGCTACATCGTCGTCGTCAATGACTAAAATACCAGGAATACAAAAAATAACATGAAGGATACCGCATCAAATGTTCTAGTTTACGGGTAGGCTCTCACCGAAAACGTCAAGTGAGAAGCGCTAAAAACATAAACAAACAACGAAATGTTCGTCACTGGAGAAGTGCAATTTGTTTAAAAGATTCGCGAAATTACGAAGAAAAATACCATCGGCGAGTTTTGCCGCGCGCGACAAAAATGGTCCGAGGCATTCCTTGTCGCCGCTCGCTGGGCGAGCTCGCGGCGAGCTCGCTGCGGCAAAATACTCTGAGTGACCCCCCTGGCGAGTTTTGCCGCGGCGAGCTCGCGCTGCGTAGCAGCCCGGTATGCTTCGACATGGGCGACTCGCCCGGCGGCAAAACTCTGTGTAGGGCTTTAGATTCATAGAAAAAGAACTTCATGCGGAATGGTTAGCTTTGGTGTGTTTCGTTTCTATGGGGCATTCTTTCAGGACTCAGTATTTGTTTTCACGTTTTCTTTTCGTCAATTTTTTCCGGTACTCCCGTAACTGGATTTTGGATTGTCTAACATAAACGAGGCGGGATTTACTGTGCTGTATAATGTGTAAACTATTTTGAACTGACTACTTGACCAAATTTAACTACCGTAGCATGATTATCTGAAATTCCGCAAGTTACATGCAAAAATCGGAGGGAAACTTTAAAGATAGCAAAAATCCGCAAATTTTATGAGATTCATGGAGAGTTTGTTCACGAATAAGTGGTTTTGAGCTGAAATGGACCACGGCATCGGACTTAGCAGCTGGTTTTTTTATGGAAAATAACGATTTTTCTGTGGAAAACGGCTTGGTTTTGATAGCTAGGAACGATGTTCGCACATTTGAGGACAGATAGGGTCAAACTCGGCCGTGATGGACAAATCGGGGTTTTCTCCCTAATTCCACCATTGAGTCGTTTTCTCGTAGGAGTTGAAGTAGCTTTAGTCTTTAAACCAAAATCTCATCTTGAATTCTTCTATTTTGATCGTCAGCGTTCGCTCCCGATTTCGTAATCCAAAGCAACCTTTTTTGTCGTAGTGAAAAAGTTATTCCTTGAACGACTGCGTCTGACTCACCACAGTCAAGAGAAAAGACATGGGATTATAATGTACTTAAACTGCTCATTTTGGTCGATTTTCATCGTCGGGGATATATGACGCTGCCAACTAATTTGTCCTAGTAAAAATGCAATGTAGAGAATGAGTGGCCACAATCCGAACCATTCGCGGTATGACAGAGTGAAAATTGAATGGTGGCATAACTCGAAGCGTTTGGATTTTGGCCACTCATTTTCTACTTTGCATTTTTACTAGGACAAATTAGCAGCGTCATATATGCTCAGCAGTAAATGTTCTGTCGCTAATCCTCATTGCAACTCATTCAACTCGAGTTCACTGGTGTTTCTGTTGGTAGGAACCATCTGATCACTAGCGCCCATTTTGCCGTTGTTACCTCTTTTTTTTTTAAATTTTAAATCTTCTTTTTCTTGCTTTGCATAGCATAGAATACCGCCGGTTTCTTTCAATTTTTGTTTTTTTTTTACGATTCAGCAGATTACATGGCATTTCGCCGCTTCGGTAGCCTTATGTCGTAAAAGAATTTGCAACGTTCAACTATGTCGTTGGCTTCATAACAACCTTCGCTTAGTACATTACTAATCTAATGACTTGATTGTATCGAACACACCTAACCCTAATAAAGTTGATGCAAACATTCGTATGAATGTATGGTTTCATCAGCATATGTGTTCCGGCCGGCATCTGGTGGTGAATTACCATATCCTACATATTTCTACATTTATGCATAGCAGAAAAACTTGTCGTGCACCTTTGCCACCGACACGGAATGGCATATCCTGCATTATTTATGCCTTTCCCATCGATTAAAGTCTGTTCCCCTCATGTGAGGACAAGCTGCTGTGCTTTGCATTTTTCTGTGGATTCATTCTATTTGGAACTAAGCTTCTTTTTGCATGTGGTTTCTGGAATTTCCTTTTTTCGGTACATAATAGTGAAATAGGGTTTTCAAAGGTCATTCGTAGCAAAACAGCCACCACCTGCGATGCGAGAGGATCACGAGAGTTCCCATGTAGGGAGTTGTTTGAAAACACGCATTTCTAGCTCCATGTCTGTAAACTTTTTCGAACGCGACGCTAGTTGAACATTTGTGCATATTGCTTGCCTTTCTCGCCCTCCCTTCACATGCTGCACACTCTCGCCTTTTTTACTCTGACGTCTCTCTAGCTATTATAACCGGTGCACTATTACCAGGCTGCTAGCAAAGTGTAAACGAGGCAAAACATTAAACATTGAAAGGAATGCGATCATCTGCAGTTTTAACAAAGGTGCAGTCATGTATCAATGTTTCATGTTAAATCCTATTCGCATTCAGTGTCAAAAATGGTGGTTATTTCAAAAGTCGACACCTTACGACCACCTCTCACCTTCTGTGTGTGCAAACTTATAGCCACCATGAGGCCCTCTTTCCCTCATGCGAACCCCCTCCCCAATGATAATCTATCGTCACACCCTTGACCCCGTTCCACTTTTATCTATTTTTCTTCACTTGTAGTTGTTCTCAAAAACTGTCAAAGTTGGCAGTTTTTTGCATTCTACCTGCCTTTTCTATTGTCTCTCCGGCTACCACGCAATTTGCTTCATTTTCTTTCGAGTGTCCCCCACCCCTCACACACGCACACCTGTTTTCTCCGTTGGTGAGTCGAACTACACAGTTCTTCTTCGAAACTACCATCTATTCATCTCATCTGCACATTTTGTCGTTTCTTTTCTCCACAAGCGTTCATTTAATTTTAATTTCAAAAAACCTTCACTTTCATTCATCTCATTTGTACAGTTTTGTCTTTGATAGTAATCCTACTTTTTTTCCTTTCAGTCATATGCGTAAGCCGGTACAAGTATTATGGGCATCTTCAATACAGTGAAATAAATAAATAAATTTGTTTCGTGGACAAGTCTGCTCTTGTTATCTTTTGTGCAATCTGCCCGCTATCAGTCTTTCGCAGCGGCCATTTCCTTGGATGAATGTTCCACGTGAAATGGTTTGACGATATTAATATATTTCTTTTGGGAACCTGTTTTCCTGCTATTATTTGAGAGAGGAAAAAAACTCGTGAAGGACGTTCTGCTATTGAACGATGGTAATTCACGACTGTAGTAAAAACTCCGTACAACTACTACGCTCACTCTAGACGCTGTCGTCTGTAAATAGTGACTTGTTGACATCAATCTTCCTGAATTTAGCACCTACTCTACTTTGTTGTTCGAGTTTAACGATACTTCATTGGAAAATTTTCCCCTTTTTTATGTTTCCCGTTTCTATGATGATTTAACGCTGCATACCAATTCAAGAGTAATGGCGTGAGAAAAACCTGATAAACAAAACTAGAAAGGCTCATGTGACAGTGAACGTTCCATGGCCATTCTTGATAGATGTCTTATCGCGTGGGGTAGCGGCAAAAAGCAGGTGAAAGATAACTCATAGAAAACTAATAATCGCGTTATATCGGCTACACTACATTATGTATTCATGTTTACTTGTTGCAACGCATGTTTAAATGTCATTTTATCTGTTAGCGTGGTCAGTAAAAGATTTGTATTGTAAATTTCAATGGTACAATGTTAGTACAATTGTTCAGCAACTCGTGGTCATGCTGAAGCTGTCGTCGCTAGGCACGAGTTCACGAACGCTGCACTGAATGCCCTTTCCAATCGATATCAAAATCAACAGTCGTGCACAAGCTCACATTGTAGCGCGTTTGCGTAAGTGCACCACAAGTCTTGAAGTTCTGGCTCTGTTATTTAAGCTCTCCTGTCTATGTATTTTTGATCTGCTACCAGCTGTGTAACTAGGGATGCTTATTGGGGAGTTTGGTTGCTTTCTTCCTACGCTGATAGCCTTTGTAATACGTGTAGACAAGCCCACATTTCCACAGAGACTATTACACAGATCAGGCCTGTAGATACGTTATCTAAATAACGAAAGAGATCGACTTGTTTTGGATTACGTCGAAGTAGTCTGCAGCTGCCGTTCGCCGTCGTCAAAATACATTTGCTCCCACGACCTAGTCGCTGCGTCTAGATGTTATGGTCTTGAGCTTCGATTGTTTTGTCTATCCTTACTAGTAGGTTGGTCCGAAAGTATTGCACCAAAAATTGCTTCTTGATCGAAATTCTCTAGGTTTTAATTGAAATTCTTAGGCAGTAGAATGTCGTAGAATGGCGGACTATTTTCTCAGCTAGAAAAATTGGCTGTCTAGATTCATTGATGAACAGTAATGTTATGATTATTTGGAAAAAAAAGTGTAAAATTTGGTGGAAGGCTTTCCGACCAACTTGCTAATTTATTGTTATTTCGATTAGAGTTTTTCGAAGGTCTCAGGAAGCATTTATTTCGCATTCAGATCCCCCCCCCCCCCAAATCACACGTTTGAGAAGATAATTTCGTTGACTGTTGATTCCTGGTAATTTTATTTGCTTACCCTTTTTCTCTAAAGCGTTCCACGCGTCAGACAAACACTCTCCTTTTTTATGATGAGTCAACGGATTTTTTCTGGATTTTCGCCGTTTCTTTTACAGTCATGTAGGCGCCCGCCAGTAAAGATTTACTGGGTGGCGTAATCACAAACATTGTTGCCAGCGCAATTGCTTTATTGTAGTGCTGCGCCCAGTCAACAAAGGCAGTTTTCGTGATGTTGCGTTTATTTTTCGCCGAGTGCTTTCTCTAGTGGTATAACAGCCTGTGCGAATTTTTTATCAGAGCATTACTCGGTACAGGAGCAGTTGCTAGTTTATTCAATTCCTTAATGTCGTATCTTATGGTCATCCATATTAGCTTTAGCTATCTGTACTAATTACTATAGATGAGGATTTGTGAAGTTTTGTATTTCATGTTAAACATGGTCAACCTCTGGTTTACAGTCGCTTGCATAGACGACGTCATACAAAGTTGTTTATTTTAGGCACCGTTCGATAAGCATCCTTAGTTGTTCTCTGTTGCAGAGTTCAATGTAAACACCGTCTAAAAAACGTCATTTGATTAGTTTTTCCCCGTTACTTGCAGTAAACGGAAAGTTCACACTCGGATCCTCGTGATTAGTTATCGATGTTTTTCGCACATTTCTCCTAAATCCCTACGATAAAGTATTTGTGTGCTATTGATTTGTGCAATTATCCCTTCTTCAAGTTTCGTATTGAAAGTAGTCAAGTTAATTGATTAATTGATAAATTGCTTATACCTTACAGTGTGCTCCTGAATGTATTATCATCGCTATGTTCGATTGCAAATTCAGAACGTGGCCGGATGTTGTTGACATGCACTGCGGCACTCGTCACCTGCGATTGTTTTCGCTGCTGAGGTGCCATGCGTCGTAAGAGATGCCCACCCGCCTGTGTTTTCTGGAAGAGTCCTTGTCTGCTCGCTAATCAGGTTCTCGAACATGTTGGTGGTAAGATTACACCTGCATTCTTCATTACGCATACATTGTAGTGATAGGGCAACACCTGCGATGTTTGCATTCCCTCAGTGCTTCGGTTCGGTTTTCCCTTTGTAAGCATATCTTTGTTGAAACAGCCTTCTTTGAAAATATCTTGTCACGGTTATCCAACCGTAATGTGAATTGGAAGGGAACTATCGGAGTACTGCCCACACTCGAGCGATGCAGTTGCTGGGAATACCATGCTTTTTCTGCAATTTTCTTTAGAAGGTTTCTTTCCTTGTTTTGAAAAGGTCACTAGTGAACGTAGGTGGAATAGTTGTGAGAATGGGTCCGTGAAAGTGAAGGTTGGCGAGAGAAATCGTAGATGGCTGAGTGAAGGTCACTCAACGCCAGGGGCGTCGACCGGGGGGGGGGGGGGTAGGAGGGGGATTATCCTGAGCATTCGAACATGATTAAGAAACATGATTAACTGGTAGTGGCAGAGTAACAGTGCTACTGGAAAATATTCGGAGATTGGAGCTGAAGGGAAGCTATGGATGAGAATAGACTGGAGAAAAAATGAATTTTTTGAATTTTCAACTTTTATTTTCAGAAATATCCGGAACCCGACTGCAAAACTCTAATGTGAAAACAAGTAAGCACAGCATAGTGACTTTAAAGGAAAATTCTCCTCATGCATAGATTGCATAATATTATCAGGACGGCGTGCCAAATTTCTGAAAAAATTCAGACGCGCAGAAGTAGGAACCGCGCCGCGCCCCGTCTTGGGCGCAGTAGTGAACCTTTTCCAAATGTCAGGTTGCTAGGAAACAGAGGAAGATTTGCTCTTTCTAAAGATATCCAAATTTCCCTGATTGCTTTTGAATTCACGTCAAAATTTTTCTACCAGTTTGGGCTATTTTCCAACTTTGAGTGGATTTTTCAGGATTCATTGAAATCCTTTTCCGGATGTCAGGTTGCCAGCGTGTTCAGCTGACGATACTGCGTCGATTGATACCTGGATGCAGGATGGATCTTCTCTGGGAAGCTCGGAATGCCGGTTGGTGAGAACGCTGTAACGGGCGTTCTCATTTACCCTTGTCTGCGTCTCTTCCATCTCTGTACTTCCTCGTTTTTGCGATGAGAATGCCCGTTATAGCGTTCTCACCAACCGGCATTCCGAGCTTCCCAGCGAAGGTCCATCCTGCATCCAGGTACCAATCGACGCAGAATCGTCAGCTGAACACGCTGGCAACCTGACATCCGGAAAAGGATTTCAATGAATCCTGAAAAATCCACTCAAAGTTGGAAAATAGCCCAAATTGGCAAAAAAATTTTGACGTGTATTCAAAAGCAATCAGGGAAATTTAGATACCTTTAGAAAGAGCAAATCTTCCTCTGTTTCCTAGCAACCTGACATTTGGAAAAGGTTCACTACTGCGCCCAAGACGGGACGCAGCGCGGTTCCTACTTCTGCGCGTCTGAATTTTTTCAGAAATTTGGCACGCCGTTCTGATAATATTATGCAATCTATGCATGAAGTGAATTTTCCTTTAAAGTTACTATGTTGTGCTTACTTGTTCTCACATTAGAGTTTTGCTAGTCGGGTTCCGGATATTTCTGAAAATAAACGTTGAAAATTCAAAAAAGTTCATTTTTTCTCCAGTCTATTCTCATCCATAGTTTCCCTTCAGCTCCAATCTCCGAATATTTTCCAGTAGTACTGTTACTCTGCCACTACCACTTAATCATGTTTCCTCAACACTTCTTTAGTCCCAGGGTCGACCAAAAAGTGAAGGTTGGGTGAGACTCATTCTCAGGGTATTCCACCTATGCTAGTGAATTGCTTCACCTTGTTGTAGAACTCAAATTTTGCGTGAAAAACTTCAAATCGATCCTCGTTTTCCAGTATTTTTCATGCAGCTAGCACATAAGCTTCGTTTATTGTGCACGATAGCCGATGTCTGCCATTTGTTCCCATTGGTGTGCGATCCGTTGCAGGAGGTGCTTGCAGATCGCATTTTTCTTCGGTGTGCGTGCAAAAGTGCCCATTATTCAGGAATGGTAGCTGATAAGAGCATTAATCTCGTTGAAAATTGATGACAAAATCTTTCATTCTGCTTCTCTTGTTGAATTTGTTGTCGTATTTGTAGTACCAGCGAAAAGTCTCTTCTGTCTTGAATTTCTCTTATTTTGAGGAAGCGGATTCACAGTCATCCTAGATTACAAAAAGGGCGATTTATTGATTCAAGTTTCTGGTCTCCCGGACAAGTTGTTGTTTAAAATGTTGGTGTCAGCTATCTGGAATCGCCTTTGTTCCCCATAATTGGTTAAAAACGCACCTTTGGTCATTCCATTTTTGTGATGGTTTTTTTTCGAAGACGCGGTGCTTCTTTCCTTCATTTTTAGTGTGAGCCAGGTGACTCATTGATCCGAAAGGCTGATATAATATTTCTACAGACTTAGTTTTGAAACAATCTCTGTCTTGACCTCTTTATGCAATTTTTGGCGTTTTCACAGGTTTGCTTATGGGTTATTTCTTTCTTGTTTTGTGCATATTCGTCAACCACAAACAGCTGGAACATAAGACAGAGCTAGAAAGCTGCTAACTAGATGTAGACATTGTTGTCTGCTTTTTCTGCCAATGAGCACTGATTATGAGAGACTGTGCTCATCGTGTTTATACTGTACTTTAAACACGCGACTTCGGCAATTTTTCATATTTGTTTTGATAGAAGCCAGTTTCCAGTAACGCGTTTTCTTTTTTCACTTTTTCTTATTTTCAATGAGAAAACAAAGATTATTAATTACCCTGTTGTCTTGACGTTCTTTCGCAGTCGACGTTAAAAAACATTTGAACATTTTTCATAAACACGTGTTTGAACAGAGTGATCATGACCACCTCCACACTATTTCTGACTGTGTTGACGTCGGTTTTTCTGGCGATAACGTGCTGTGCAGAGTTTGCGGGCGATGGATGGCAATCGCGTGGTCGGCAGAGGTCGTCATGACCGAACAAAGTCCATCTAAACGTTGGTGGCTGTGTTGATGAGCGGTGGCTGCGGCCAGTCCGTCGTCAGCCATTCATTCTGCTGCTACTGCCGCTGTTCCTGCAGTTGTGAATGCCAGCCGCATTGTGTGTGCTTGATGAGCAGCAGTCAAGAGGGCAGGCTATTCATTGATACGTGACTTCATAGAATCGGATGGTATTGGCATCCTTTTCTTGGAATTATATATTCCTTTTGCACTTCAGAATAACTGTAAATATCGTGAAAAATGCTGGATTCGTGTTCAAGTCATTTGCTGAAGTCCTGCTAACAGTCCTCTCTTTTGGGGCAGAGTTCACACTTCTTTTTGTGGAGAACTTTATCTGCATATTTCGCTAGTTTGAAAAGTGATGAGTCAGTTTGATCCGTTAGTGTTTTTGTGGACTGTCGTTTGCTGAACAAGGCATGAGGATCGTTCTGTTTTCTTTCTGTCATCATTTCTGTTTTATCAGGTGGTCCTTTTATAAATCACCGAACAACCCTCCCTAATAAATTTTCACTTCTCTTCATGATGAATTTTCCTCGCTTGATACTTTCTCTGCTTGCTTCATCCAACCTCATTCGTGCTCATACGCTCGATCTTGACATGTCCATATGCATACAAGTCAATGTCGTACGCACTGTTTTCGCGGACATAGCCATTCCAGGCGTCGATTTAATGGGCAGCAGCGATGCCACGCCCTCATTTAAGCGCAAACTCGATGTAATTATTCGTTTCCTTGCTTTCAGATTTTGCTGGTGCACACCCTCGACTGGTCATCTGCTAAGCGGTTCTTGTTCTCAGTAACGCCTACTCAGCTACCTCACCACTGTGTTCATTATCAATGTACTAGTTGTTATAAAGTGATCAAGACTACTTGTAACCATGGACTATGCATATCGAGTCCTGAAGAATATGAAATATTTTTATAACACCATCAATCCGGCTACGCTGTCAGGTGAGGATTCTGACTTTGCTGTTAGTTTTTTCTTCGACTTATTGTTTGTTAGGTATTCAAACAAATTCATTTAAGCGCTTCTTGCTTTTACACTTTTTTCTCAAAAAAAAAAAAAAAACGTATTTGATAAATTGGAGTTTTTGGTTGATTTCATAGTGGTTTCTACGGTAATGTTCTCTAGTCATAAGTTCTTTTGTACGCGATGGATGAGATGCTAACCGGAAGCGTCGTTTGATCCATCCTGTTTCAGGAGCCATTGATGTGATTGTCGTTGAACAACCAGATGGCGAGTACAAATCCACCCCATTTCATGTCCGATTTGGGAAGTATGGAGTTTTTAGTCACAGCGACAAGGTATCCAGTTTGGTTTTTTTTTTATTTTCTCCGTATCCTTGCTTATACCACCTTTAAGGGTTGCACTGTTATCAATTATTGCACTATTCAAATTTAAAACTTCAGAAATATTCAAAACGCTAGATTGCTATATTTTGGGCTATATTTTGCTCTTTTTGGATAATAAAACTTACTCGAACTTCGTTCTCTTGTTTATGATTGTAACTTACTATTTCATTTTGCAGTATGTGGACATCCAAATAAACGGTGAAGAAATCGACCTGAAAATGAAGCTAGGTGAGAGTGGCGTTGCGTTTTTCGTTGAGGAAACGGATGGTGAGCAGGTCCCATCCTATATGCTCACGTCCCCATTGCCTGAACCGGGAGTTCCACAATCACAGACCACTGACCAAGTATGTCGTACGACTCAATTACTTTCCATACCTTTTTGTTTATGTATATCATCCTGTGTCTGTTAAGGTTTTAACGAAAAGTGCGAAAATTCTTGGTGAAAATAAAACGGGATCAGAGCAAGAGCGGAAAGTAGGCTCCACAAACGAACCCGTAGGCCTTGATACATCTAGGAATGTGCAGGAAGGGAAACAAGAGTGAGTAACGATTTTTTTGTCGCGCTCTAAGTGGAAATAAGGATATTCTCTTCACTGTGTAAAACAAGAGGATTTTCTTTCAGGCAATCTTTACAAGAAGTGCAAAAGAAGAAGGGAAAGATGCCGTTCAACTCCTCAGTGTTTAGTATAAGGAAAAACAGGTAATTTTTGAATGATCTGTTACACTATGTATTATAATTTATGTTGACGTTTGCATGCCATAAAATAATTATTTTCCGGGTATCTTGTTTCGATGTGAAGCTGACTATTTCAGGTCTTTACCGGACTTGCAGTCCATAGCAGCTCACTCGAGTGGTTATCATTCGGATGTTGAAGGAAAACCACCCAACACAGTACCAAGGAAGTAAGTTTTTCCGTTTCGCCTAAGGTTCATTCTAAAGTACATGCGTTTTTTATTGAAAGTATATAGTGTAAAATTCATTTATTTCTGAATGCGGAAGTGGTGTCAGTTCGGTAACGCTTCTCCCTCTCCGTTCTGTCTTTTAAAGGCAACTTCATAAATAGTCGAGATTATTCGTAACTATTTCATCCTTCTCTGTTCTTCTCTTTCCACCTTCTCCGATCTTGCAGGCTGACCAAACCGCTTCGACATTCGAAGTCTCAAGCATTTGACAAGAGTATGAAACGTGAAAGATCTGTGGAAAGTATAGCTACACCCACTAAGGCACCGGGCCAAAGGCGGAAAAAGAGTCGAGTTTCGTTTCAACCGATCAATATCAAAGTGGAGGTAATTTTTTTCCTAATTTTACTACGAATTTCATGAGAACAATTGTCGTGGTTACCGTTCCAGTTATTTAGTTTTTATTAAATAGATTAGCTTGTGTTTGTTTAGAATGAATCCGATTCTGAAGGATCATCAGTGTCTTCTAGTCCTGCTCGATCGGTTCTGGATGCACATGAGGTGGATCGAATCGCTGATGGAGCGCTTTCGGATTCGGAAGTTGATCGACACAGAAATACGCCTGAACCGGTGAGGTTTTTAGATTTCAGGAAGGCCGGAACTACTATGATAGTGTGAGCACGGTACAGGCTGCTCACACTAAAACGTCTGTGTTCCTCCAGAAATCAGGCATGATCAGCTCCCACAAAGAAGCCAACCGACGGAACCGTTTTATTTTCCTCTCAAAGAACCATTCGTGTTCATACTGAGTTCTTCGAGGGGATGCTCAACTTGACAACCGTCTATGCTCCTTTGAAATTATTTCTCAAAGAAAACAGTTTAGTCGCGTATTTACAAATGCGGTTTTTTCATCTGCTCAAAAACTGCCCCATCTGATATATTTTACTACCGATCACCGTTTTTATTAACAATCTCAGCTCATCGCTGATTGAGAGAATCATCACAAGTTATTAGTTTTGCCCGTGTGGTAAACCATGTGAGCTAGACTTGTTTTCGTACAGTGTTCAACTTCTGTCAATAGATGGAGTTTTGAATTTCAGCATGCAAGTGACGTCACTGACTGGAAGTGGGGTCAACTGCCAGAAACTAGAGAGAATAAGATGAAGCAGGAGCAATCGAAAACTGCTGACACATTGAAACCGAAGGTGGGTGCGGAGTTTATGCTGTGAGCAGTGGTATTTGCGTTACAGCTGACCCGGGAAATGCCATCACTCTTCAGGGCGAAACATCTGGATGGACCTGGTTCCCGTGGGGTCATCGTTCATCACCAGCCCCTGCAACTCAACCTACTGAAGAGGGCATCTCTTTAGATGAGCTATTTAGTTCTGCAGCCACTTCGGATCCATCGAAGATGGAGAAGTACCTTGGGAAAGCAAATAGCACTGCGTAAGTTTTTCCTGCTTTTGTTTTCTCGGTATTGATTGCTGCTACTTTTTAGAATGAGGTAGTGCTGGATAGCGTAAATTCCTGCACCAACCCTCCAATACTTGCTCACAAGGGGTCCCCATTTTTACCTGTTTAGAGTTGTTTGTCCTACTTCTTCTGGCATAATTGGGTGTGTTCTATAAATTGCGTGCTTTTACCTAGTGGTACGCACACAGAAAGTCACGAATGGAAATTGAGAGCTTTTTGACCCTAGCGTACCTTCAGAAAATGCTTATTCCCGACCTCCTTCTGTTTATCCATCTTACTATCACAGTCTTTTCTTGAGCATTTTCTTTCCTTCCATTAGCATACATTTTATGATCTAATTCTCTCGTCCATTTTTGATTCCATCGCAAGAACCAGAATTAGCACATTATTTTCAGTGTTAGCATTGACAGCGGACATGCATCACGTGGTCCTTCGCAGCCTTCAAGTCCTACGACTCGATCTGACGACTCCAACTTTGCTGATAAGGTGAACATTTTTTTGTTTCTCAGTTTCCGCTCGGTACTTATAGTTTTTTTTCAACGTTATTGGCTGGTGATCATCAAAATTATTGCTATTCCAGACTCCCACGCAGGAAGCAACAACGCCGATCATTGAAAGCCAAGAAAATCAGAGAACTCGTAACGCTAGCGATCAACGAAGTGCTGTCAGCAGTGATGATATATTGTGAGTTGGGCCATTCTTGTTTTCTTCGATTCGGCTAGGTTCTACTTTAACGCTAGAAGCTGTCAGTTCAATAACCCTTTATCATACCTTATTAGTGTTCTTGAGTTATGTTTCTGTTGCAGCCCACTGAGTGAAGATGAACTGGACGACGTCCGGCCAACTCCGCTTGAATTACGGCCGTCTTACATGCTTTCTCTTCGGTTATCTTCTGAAAAGTTAAGAAGTCTCGGTTTGGTTTATGGAGCCAACGAATGTCGATTTAGTATTACAACGAAGTTTCAGGTTTGTATTAGTCGTGTCAGTTTCTGGTTTTTGAGCACAATTTTCTTAATTTATATTTCAAGCCCTTATGTTACTTCGCTTTACTCTTTTTTCTGTTGTAGGGAACCTCATGGTGCAGTTGCAATATCTACCTCTACAAATGGTACGAGCGAATTGTGATCTCCGACATTGATGGCACAATAACGAAGAGTGATGTACTCGGTCATGTAATACCAGCCATTGGTGGGACATGGGCCCATGCTGGAGTAGCCGAGCTGTACACAAGGATTAAAAATAATGGGTGAGTCCGAAAACGTTCATATTTTTAGGTTTGTAATGTTTTGTTAGTGCAGTGTTTGTGCCCATCCACACTGGACTGTGTTTGTTCTATTTGCCTTTATTTCCAGGTATAAAATGGTTTATCTCTCATCCAGAGCCATTGGCCAAAGTCACACTACTAAACAATATTTGAAAAGCATTGCTCAAGACTCAAAACAACTTCCCGATGGACCAGTGCTTCTGTCGCCTACGAGCGTTTTGATTGCATTCAGGAGGTACGTTCCTTTTTTTAAATTAACATTGATAGAAAAAAAACTTTATGACTTATCAATTTTCAAGTTTAACAACTACCAGTTAGCAATGTCTTATTCTCATACAAATTTTGTTCAGAGAAGTCATTGAACGGCGACCCGAAGAATTCAAAATTGCGGCGTTGACCGATTTGAAGAAATTGTTCCCTGTAAAACAGCCTTTCTTTGCTGGTTTTGGCAATAGAGAAACGGTTGGTGGATAGTTTTATTGTAATCTTCTATTTGCAGTAGCATGGCTTTTACGTGTCCTTTCCAGAGTATTTTCAAGCTCAAGTACTGTGATTAGTTTGTTGTTTCAGGATGTCACGTCTTATCGGGCTGTTGGAATAATGCCGGCTAGAATTTTGATCATCGACCCGTCTGGTCGTGTGCGACGATCGGATTCTGTAGGATATGTGAGCAGTTACTCATCGATGGCAACGGAAACTGTTGACTACCTGTTTCCGCCACTAATGAGGAGGTTAGTTACTGTAATATGGGTGCGATAGAACAAGTTACGTTTTTCTAACACTTTACACTACGTATAGGCCTTGGACATGCTACCATAAAGAAAACAGTTGTGAGTAAGGTATTATTTTTGAGTGATCTATTAGTCAAAACAACTTGCACGGATGTGAATTTTCTTGTGAAGTCCATGCATGTGGGCACCCAATGGGATTCGCTGCGATTTGGCCGCTTGTGCTAAAACCAATCGCAGCGATGAAATTGCGTCGCTGGAGGTGTATCCAAGGCCACACGACTCAGTAGTAGAGCGATAGAAGTGCTGTGGAGTGTGGATGTTCCATGTATCCAGCCTTTTATTTAACTCCAACTGGAGTTGGTGATCGCGCTCACGTTTAGAATAACACTGTTTGACTTTTTCTAACGAAACTGGGCACCTCCTTTCTATCTCATCCAGCTACCTTAGCTTGCTTAGTGTTTCAGCGCTGCAGTGTTAGTGCGTAAAAATAAAATCAGTCTTTTTTTTCGAAACAAAATATTAATGTCTTTTTAGCGCTAAATGCGAATCGTTGAACGATGTGTCAATTGAACCATTGCAGCCGACGTGGACGAATCCTCTGGAGCACAGGTATGTTGAGAATCGACTAGTGTTTTGCAGGTTGCTTCTGAATCTTCTCATTTTTACAGCTCGTTTACTCACTGGAAACCAGAGGGTGAAGAGTCAACTATCAGTGACGCCGAGCTCGAAGCCTATGAAGCGAAACGCAAAAAATCAGTTGAAGAAAAGGCTAAAAAGAAGTAATTTTCGTGGCGGAACCAAGTGACAGTCACGGTAGATTCTTCGCATTCTTCGCATATCCCTGGCCCATTTCTTCCTTCCATATCTCAATCACCACGCCCAATTTTCAGTGTCAATATATGATCATCAGTTGCTCAGAGGGTTAACTTCTTATTTCCCGTCTCAAAACACTGGTGTTGTTCACCTTGATATGGGTTTATAGTTTTACTGTTCCACACGCGTTTGTTATCATATGCGACATTTGCGCTACTGTGCTGGGTTTTACTATGTTGCTATGAGTTTGTTGCCGCGTATGACCTGTGTGTTTGAACCTGCTCCCCTCGTCATATTGCCTCGTTCGTTGGTCTTTCAACTTTAAGCCATCGCAAATGGCCTTTGATAGTCGCTTATGCTCGCTCTCGCCCGCCCAAGTGACGTTCACATCGCTCAATAAGTTTGGTTGTCTCGTGTTGGAGGATGGTTGCAAGTGGATTAGGACGACAGTAACTGCCTTAATGCGATTTTTTGTGGCATATTTCTCGAGAGAGCTACATAACTGTTCCAACTGTACGACAAAACACGTCACCGTCCTCAAACTCGTGACAGTAACATGACATTTCTGTGACGACAACGTGGTCTTCTTTTCCGTTGCTTCAAATTTTAAACATACATTCCGCCTGAATAGCTATTAAAGTTTGTTAGTTGTCAAGTTCTATTGATTACACGCCCCGATAAAGAGAAATGTATTTGTTTTAAACTCTAATCCAACCGTGCTTAGCTCTTGTTTGTGCATGGTTTAACGCCATATAGGGTATTTTGTGTATTCAATTCTTCGTTACCATATTGTATAGAACAGTTTAAAATGATTCGATTCGTCACGTCTGATCCCCGTCGTTAGCATTTAGACGGTGTGTTTGTACTATTTACTCGTTCTACCCCGTTATACATATACCATTTCTCTCGGTTAGAAGTGCTATAACCCAGTAGTAGTACATATGTCTCTCAGTTATTTTGTATCACGACCGTTTTAGAGTTCTATAGTCACTAATAAAACTTTCACGCATAGATTTACATGTGGTGTTGTACTGATATTTCTCCCATGTTCCACTGACCGATGAATTGGAAGCAAGCGGGAAGCCGGTGGGTTATGGGGGTGCTCACGAACAAATGCTTTCTTTGGAAGAAATGGAACAGGTCATACGTGGATTGTGCCTTTCCGTTTCGCGTCAGCTGTCGTCGTAATTACTGAAACGAGGATACTTTCCTCTGCAAAACGGTCTCGAGACAGGTTTGTCATCAACGCACGCCTCTTTCATTCCTCTCGGTCTTCAGCTTGGTTACCATCGCTAGGATATCATCACTCCTCACCTTTGTCAGTTCATCCGTCAAGTGCAGTTACATTGTTCAGTAGATGTTCTTGAAATCCAGCACAATTCGAAGAAGATCAGAAGACAGGTGCCGTTGTACGCATTTTACGGTCGATCTTTGAGAAAAATGTTGTCGTGGACCTGAACAGTGTAACTGTAAACACCCGATTATGGATGCTATACTTGTTTATGACATGGCTGCTCTGCTATCCTTTGTAGGTATAGCATAAAGCAGAGGTATCTCGACATCTTTGCTGCCCATGTATCGTTTAAAAGAAGAAAAAGTTCTGATATTACTGTAGTACCTTAAAAACTTTGAAGCCTTTTATTTTACATGTGTTTAGACCCGTTTCGTGAATTACCCTCATACGGACTCTAAACACTGGAATACACCTTTTCTCCACTCAACAGACCATTGCGTCTGAGCTAGCGAGGTCCTCATCGTAATTGATGGTCCGCCAAGCATTTATTATCGGTGTAAGAAGACATGCTACCTCTGCAGAGGGGGTGGGGGGGGGGTGGACAGAAGTAACGTACGTAACGAAATGATTAACACTAGACTTATCCCTGAACCACTAGGCGGCCACAGCACTCCTCTTCTATGTCCACAGTTCCCTTTACAAATGCGAGCGAACTCGTGGAGCAAGATTTTGTTCTCAAATGGGAAATTTGCTCATCTACAGGGTTGTCCAAAATTACGGAGACACACTAGAAGGTTCATATCTAACGCTGGAGAACGACTTGGCAATTTTGTTTCAGCACGATATTTTTCACTCTGCAATGAACAAAATCTACCATCACATCTCACGATTTCTTCTACCACTGGCGAGAAAACACTTGAAAATTCGAACTAGTCGCCTGCTGTGGCGCGGAAGTGCAGTCTTCCTAGATAATCTGCCCTTTCTAAAAGCGTTTGCTCCAAGGATTAAACAATTTATATGAGAGTGAAGCCAGTTTTTGTCCTCGAATGAATATTGTAACGAGAAATCTGCTCGAACGAGTAGTGAAAATAAGATTTATGAGGAGGCGGACGTGACTTCTTTTGCAGAAACAGAGCAGAAACGTACTTCTGGGCTGTTTCTGGTTCTTTTTTCATTGTTTAGGGAGGAGACTAGAACTTATTAGCCTCAACAACTTCCAATCTCAAAGTTCTGAGAAGTATGCCGCTCATAATACATTTAATGATGGTGATTGGAATTGAAACGCATCCCCATCCCGCGTCGAATTTCGGCGTATTCTCACGAATTTCTGGATCTCATAACCAAGGTAGGTGGCCATTCATAATGACTTTAACGTTTTTCTGTTCCCACACCTTGTACTTTTCGATGTACTGCTTAGTGTACCTCTTGTAAAATTTTACACATTAGCACAACGTGCGCGCCAAGCCTAGACAAAAATGTAATTGTGTGGTAAAACTAAGCTTGACTGACGGCCTAGCTGTTACTAAAAATCATAGTGTTAGGTAATGCTTTGGAAGAACCTGTACAATTGAACAAATGAACAGCAAAAGATTGGATGCAAAACGCCACAACTCAAGATAAGTGGAAGAACGCGCATCGCGCCCTTGTCTCCGTAATTTTGGACCACCCTGTAAAACTCATAAGAGAAAAGTTTTCGTGATATCAGCAATTTGCTTATCAGTGATTTCCCGAACAGATTTACTCTATTTTCACCAGCTGTTCAAATTGCAAGGTTTTCACTTCTTCTACTTCCATGAAGAAAGCTTGCCTTTTACTGGAATTTCACTACCTTCACGTAATAGAGCACCAACATTCATTCTTCATTTCCATTATCGCTTCCCAATGTTTGCTCTTGCTTGAGTGAGTTAGATGGGGAATTTCCCCTTGGACCCGAAAATTTGAAAAATTTCCCATCGAGGTCCCAGGAAGATGTGGTGTTCTAGAAAATTGAAACTCTGGCAAAATCGTCTTCTATGGACATTTTGAAAAGCATTAGCTGATTTCTAGTCAGAGAACTTCAGCACGAAGTCTAATCCACACTACTTTTCCACGTTCTGACGGGTCCTGCAGGCGAATTCTCGTATGTGTATCTATCTCGCTACCCACACTTCACTTTTTAACAGTTCCACCCTCTTTACTCCTCATTTGATTCTGAAGTGATTCCGATCCGTGCAAAGATCTATTGAAGGCGTAAGGAATCGAACCTGTGAGTGCACTGAAGCCGATTTCTTTGATGTGCTGCCAACCACTACTATTTTAACACGTAATGACATGATCTTTCTTGCTGGCAAGAGGCACTGTTTGTCACAATTTCATGAAACAATCATGGATTTACATTCAATGATCAAGCCACCCCTCTAATTACCCCACCCCCACCTCTCCAATACGACCCCCCCCCCTTTCCCAGCCCCTCTCATACAACCCCATCATGGGAAATTCCCATCGCAAACTTGACTCTGGTTATGATAATGGTGTCTTGGCGACTTGTTTAGGTAGTGTGACGCCTTTTAATGCTCTGGGCGGATAGGTGGCACCCAATGATTATCTGCTCGTTGCACTATGCGAATGAACAACTGCCTTGATCTTACAGTACAAATTATATAGACAAAGAATGTTGGACACAAATCAGTGCGGCCGACGTCTTCCTTGTTTCTCAGTCACCACACGACGAATGAAAATGCGATACAAAGAACAAAGGGTATTTTTAGTTGGTTTTCTTCTGCCTTAGCGTTGACGATTTGGAGAAGTGCGCGAGTGCGAGTGGTAAGCAAGTTGTCGAGGCTCGGATTGGAGTAGCCCCCCCCCCGCCTGGCTGACGAAAAGGAGCACTTTATGGTGTGCGACTTGTTCTGCAGGTGCCTTTTGATAATTTGGGCGGAGGGATGACTAAATCAGAGCAGCGGTTCAGAACATAACGCCAGGACACGAGGCCACAACCACTGCATGTCACTTTGCAATCGCAGCTTCTCTCACTCCCTCCTCTCTCTGTGAGACGGCTTCAGGCATGTGAGGCTGGGTGGTCCGTGGTAGAGTAGGTTGTTAGTTAATAAGACTTTATTATCGACCAATCAACGATAGGTTCGTCGGATACAGCGAATAGATAAATAATTTGTTCATTTATTTATTACATTAGTATACTCATGTGGACAGATGTAGAACCAGACATGTGCACGGAACATCAGTATTAGAATTCTCGTGATACAATTGGGAGAGTTGAAACAAAGAAGTGGTGATGGAACTTTGCGAATTACTACAATTGTTAGATTATTAATCATTACAATTATCAAAATGGGGGTTTATATGTAGAGTGTAGGGGCGATACCAACCCACTTTGCGTGAGTTTGCCGCAGGGGTAAGGAAGACGAAGGTTCAAAGTCAGTACTGCGC
Organism: Ancylostoma caninum; assembly: GCA_037903475.1. Lineage (NCBI taxonomy): Eukaryota > Metazoa > Nematoda > Chromadorea > Rhabditida > Ancylostomatidae > Ancylostoma > Ancylostoma caninum. The sequence continues at coordinate 655,144 of JBAJFG010000358.1, read as the reverse complement.
TCCTTAGCACCTAAATGATAGGGGATCATGGCCCGCTACGTGAGTAGGGCATGCACAAGTGCCAGCGGACATTGCCTAAGGATAACACATTTCTTTGTCAAGACAACACAATTCCTTCACATAGAATATATCATGGAATATATTAGGTTGCTCACAACAGAGGCACAGAGCAAGCTCGGTGGAGTGGGCCTTCCGATAAAGAGGACCCGTGAAGGAGCTGTAATGGGCGTCCTTGTTTTTCCACACAGAGCAAAACACGCAGTTGGATTCGGTTATTCGACGGGCCATGATCAATCCTGTGCCTCCCAAGAAGAGCTGAGCTCGTTATGGAACCGAAGTTTCTGTGAGGAAGATGGCCATCAGTCTTTCTCTTCTCGCCATTTTGAGCAGTTGGTGCTAGTCCACTGCTCTCTTCAGGGCACCCACTCACCGGGGACCCTACCCAACACGCATTTGGCAAGCATGAATCGGCAGGCCAAAAATAAACGTTCCCATCTAAAGACCTGGTTGGCACTGCAGTAAAAGGAATCTTAAGCAAATGATGCCCGAGTTCAGAGAAGAAGACACATGGAAACTCAGATTCGATTACATTTAAGCAGGCGGGGCCGATCCTTAGCGCTGCACCCCTTTGTATTAGGTGTTTAGATAAGTTTCTGCTGTTTTTGCACAGGGATTTTTGAACATTTGTAATAAATGGTTCCCGATTAGATTTTGCTTATGGCCGCACACCATTTTGAAGCGTATGATCCTGTTAACATATTGTAATGCAAACCATATTTTTCCATCTTGTTTTGAAAATTTAATCAATTTAAGTGAGCCCCTGAGGAATGCAAATTTGGTAACTGTACTGGCACGAAGAATGATTTTAACATATCGCTGCATGAGGCTAATCAAATCTGGGTTGAGTAATCTCAAGGCTATTCTTATTTTTCCTGGTGCTATCCCTCTGCATTTTATTGTGGAGTGGTCTCAAGCACGAGCATCAAACATGGTAGCCCAAAATTTTACTTGTGCCGTTTCTCGTCTCTGAAGTCGGAGCGAATTGATGTGGGACTTCTTTCACTATGGCTGCAAACAGTGACCGCTTGCGGACACTATTCGGTAGAATTTTGGGACAAGTTCCAAGTGCTCTGTGGAAATCGCATCATTTTGGAACACTGCGGGGAGCCCCTTAGTTTTGTTTGTCGAACTTTCTGGAATGACGAAGAGCTCACAGAATAATTTCAGAGTGCGCATTATGTAGCTCAAACCTTGCTCTGATCAAGCGCCGATTATTACATCACAGAAGCGGTTACTGTTCGAGGTCCAAATTACCAAACTCTGTGACCTCCATCGCTGCCTGACATAGTTCTTTGCCTCATAGTCACGGATTTCTGGAGCAGCAGAGTAGATCTTTTGCTCTACAAACAGCAAAAGACCTGCGTCTGTTGTGGTTCATACCTCGTTCGATATCTATTGTTTTTTGATTTTTTGTAGAACTTTTTCGTCGGAAATTCCAAAATAGCGGAAGCTTACGTAACAACCAAAAGAATACACTTATTCAGTGGAATCAATTTTTATTTCAATCCCAGCGTGTTGAGGGCAAACGTCACGATGGAGCGTCGGGGTTACGCCCGCCCGTGAAACATAATGACGGCACACTCAAAGGTGGAAGGGGCAAAGGTTTTGACGTTACGCCAGAACACTCCGCTCCCAGCACCCAGAATTCTACATCAAACTATGCGAAATATTTTCATATGCATTCAAAACAATGGGATCACTGGACGAGTAACTGCAGCTCTTGGAAGGGAATCGGGGCGACGGCGACGATTGAGCGATTAAAGATGTAGCTGGAGGCGATGACTGCGGCAGGAGACGTTGACGGAGAATGGCTCACGATCTTCTTCGTTTTAAACTCGGAGCAGTAGATCAACGGACAGTAAGCAGCACATTGTGTGGTCGCCCACACCTTGCACCCTGTACGCCGCAATCGTCTCCGTGCGCTGGCTTCAACCATCACTTACAGAGACTGAGCTTTGCTGATTGCACGGATTTTGCAACTGGGTCAGCAAAGCAGCTACACCTCACAGTGTTATGGCCGTCTTTGTTCCACGGCAAAGTGCAAAAAATGAATGGTCAGCGCGGCTTAGACCTCTCTAGCAGCTCAACGCATGCATCCTCCACAGCGAAGATACGGGAACACAGGAGTTCTCCACCACGGCTATACGGGCGATAGATGAGTTATGGTTGCCTACATTTTACTGTACGGGGGAACGATGTCGTGGAGGAAGGAAGCGGCTTCAAAGTTGTCCATCTTGAATTCATCTTGAAATATCGCAGACTTGCGGTACAATGCTGACTTGGTCGAAGTTTTCAACCACTTTAGAGTCCAGTCTTTGTCATCGTCTCTGCGGTCGTCCGCACCTGGTGGTGCATTCGTAGAATGCTATATGAAAAGGGCATGGCTAAGCACAAGACATTGAATACCTGGGCGATGCCCAAAAGCATTTCAGTTAAGGTCGCAAATAATAGCTTTTGTGTGGGCAACACAGAAATATATTGTAAGGCTCAACCACCGGGTTCCTTATATTGGGCCCAAGAGCAATCGCGAAATTTTTTTAGCGGCAGTGGCCTTCTCCTTGTCCTTGGAATGCAATCTTTGTTCTGTTGTAGACTTTCTTCGCGAATTCTCCGACTGAGTCCTTTCTTTGGGTCATGTTGTGTCCATGCGACACTGTGAGCGTGCAATCCCGTGCAATCCAAAAATTCTTCAAATGTTCTTTCTCCTGCTCCAGAAAACTTCTCGATGAGGTCTCTCAGCATCTTAGAAGCTCTACGACCTGCTGTTGGTCTAGCAAAGTTGAATTGGAAACAGCTAAATTATCTTTAGAATCAAAGTCATCACCTTTCATAGGCGTACCTGTGCCGTATTTGGTCATGGTGGAAGTGGTGATTGTCCTGGGTTTAGCTTTGCTGCATTTGGTTTTGCTCAACTTGGGAATTGGCTCCTGACTTTTGTTTTGTCTCGTTGTAGTCGTCGCAGAAGACGTCCTTCTATTGGGACAAGGCGTTCGTGAGAGCGATCCACAGTGTGTTCTACATCAAACTTATCAAGAGAATTGGATGAGAGAAAGAAACTGTGAATGCAGGCAAAGTTATGGCTGTGAAATGTTGATCAGATACTGCAGGTAAACTGAGTTTCTTCATGACAGAACACTGAATTTGTTTAACAAAGTTTATCGCTATTTAACGACATAAGATTCAGCACTGATCATGGCGTCTCGTCGTCGTGAATTGATCGGTTCTTGGGTTCCATGTCATTTTTGAATCTTTTTCTGTAACACGGCGGTTGTAGTCGTCACAGTAGTAGTCGTCATCACTATCGTCATAGTTCTGACGGCTAGTTGATGGTGCTGATACGTTTCGGCGGCTAGGTGGCGGTGCTGGTGGATTTTAGATGAATCGCTCTCATGTGATGTTTTTGTCGACGGATATGCTGTAGGGTGAATAATGACAGGTGAAACACGAGGGATTCCCACGTAGACTTGTTTAAATAGTAGTAAGAAGTTAATAGGAAGGTTAACTAGTTTTTTGTTTAAAGGCAATTGTCGGTGTTCCGGAGTTGTTGACGGAGAAATCAGTTAGGGCAGATCAAGGCGTTTGAGCTCGGCTCCATAAGCAGCGCGTAGGTGGTAGGAAAGCGAGTGGAGTCGTCGTGTGGGTTTTTTTTTCAATAGAATCGATGAGTTGAGGCTGTCAAGTCGAAGCGATGCTTGGCAAATTCTGCATTCGGTAGCGACTGACCGCATCTTCCATTGAAAACTATGGTAGCCACCAAGAAGATACATTGTGTTGGCGACGAAACTTGTTTTCGCTTAATTTCTCCACTTTCTCTTTCGTTAGTTGTTCTAGCAGCGTTGTGAGGCGGAAGAGATGGAGGTAGTTTTCTGCTGTCTCTACGTCGTCTCGCATTACTGCCAGTTGGCGAGCCTGGAGCCGATGCCATTCATTTATGTCGTTAATGGGTTTGGTTATTTTGTTACCAGAGCAATTGCGATTGATATACACGAGGAGATCGAGAGGTTACATTTGTAAATAGAAATGTAAGTCTCTGGAAAATCTTCTTCAAAACAAGGAATGAGCTTTTTTGCCTTCACTTGAATCTGGCAAAAAACCCTCCCGATCGAGGGGGAGGAGAACGACCTAGCGCACACTTACGGTATTGTTATACACAAAAAAATTGGAGGATAAATGAGTAGATGGGCTCATAGTTAGTCGACATATTGATGAATGAGCAATGGATGAAATTAGAAGGGGGCGGGGAAGGAAACGTTTTTTTTTTCACGGTGTGCGAACGAATGAAAAGTGGAGGACAGTCTCCCTCAAACTACTTGAAAAAAAAAGATTGCTCAGGATCTATTAAGCAAAACTCAACTTGTTACTGGACACAAATCGGCTGGAAACGGTGGACATCGATTCTTTTTACCCTTCCGTACCTTTTTTTTCTAACGACATGAATAGAGAAGTTCTTTATTCTAACAGATAGAATAAAATAAAGAAGAGAATTCAATTCGACCCAGCCAACATCGGACAATGAAGTGACAACACCAGAGGAAAAAAAAGTGAAATATAGGGGGAGATAATTGAGAGAAAATTTCGACTACTTCCAAAAGGAAAGGGGAACAGCTTCATGGAGGAAATATTGTTCAAATGGAATGAGGAAAGAAAATGAAGGAAGGGAAAGAAGAGACCGTAGCCGGCCAGTGGCTCATGCAACTAATCTGGCCTTGTCTATGAGCTTGATCCAGCGAGGATTAGTGTCAAGAGGAGCTTATACTTGGCAAGGGATACAGGTGCTATATTGAGAGCCAGCGGCAGCCGCACAATGCTGTTCCATCGAGTGCCACTTGGCAGTGCCGTTATTAGTTTCGGAGTAATAGAAGGACAAACTCACCCCGCGAACATTATTAAATTCGGCGCGATGTTTACGTCGCCCGACAAAAGTGAATAGTTCCATGCAGCTTTACGATATCATTGAACTGTTCGGTGCAGTTATGATTTCAGTACTCGGTCGTACATTGGCACGCGAGACCGAATCGAATATATTTGAAGGATGTTCGAGTACTCGATTATTCGAATAATTCATTCATTCGGTTTTCTAAAAAGAGAAATTCGAACAATTCATCCACTCGACAATCTAGAAATAAGGGGTATTCGAACATCATGAAATGATGCCTCTGTTTCTTCCATGATCGTGAAATGATGTTTCTGCTTCTTCCAATCCAAATCCAAGCATGATTTCGCGATCATCGGAATGCCCAGGTTCAAAAAATTGGAGGACATGGAGATTATGGTACTCGAACAATTCATTCATTCGGGTTTTTCAAATCATTGGTTATTCGAACAATTCGTTTATTCAACTGAAGGAAACGGGTGCTCGATCAATTCGTCTGATCAAACTGGCGGATTCAAACTATTGTTTTACTTGAACTGGGAACTGTTATGACATCGAGGGTGAGTAGCGTGTCGCATACGCAAAGGATCACGTGGCATGTCCTGAAGACTCGTGGGGGACTAATTCCTCTCTAACAGGTCGCCTATTATAATGTGTTATGTCTCAAGGCTGACATGGAAAATACTGGAATCTATACCGCGTTTGGGAATCGGATGGGGAAATGAAGATAAAGAACACTAGCGTCAATATAAAATATCATTATCAAGAAAGTAGAAACATAGTCAAAGTATTCATAATGAGAAACAATCAAAAATGAGCTGATGCTAAATTTTCATTTCATAGGATTTTTTTGAGAAGTTCGGCAACTCATTCTCGGAACGGGGACAGCCCCTTCCCCTCCGGTTTCGCCACTGGGAGGGGCATGGAAAACATCACTTCACCAAAACCTGTACATCGTAATTTAAGTTTTGAAAGAAAAAACTTGATGAACTTGTCTTTACTTTTTCCTTACTTACATCATATGTTGATTTATTAGGTTGGGGAATAAGTTTGTGCGGTTTTTCAAGTCACTACATACATTCCACGAACAATGTTAACCACACCGAATGCGCTGCATAACACGTGCCCTCCTCTATCAATGCCGCCAGAGACAGGGCAGCTTGTCAGCTCCATGTCTACGAAAAATTGCTTTCTGTGGGGGCGCGAGAAGACTGTTGTGGGTCGAAACCCTCTCGAAAATGTACACAGGGTGAACGGCCGGAAGACAACAAACAGAGTTTTTAGGCCCTGAACTAAGAGTACAGAAGGAAGGCGGTTCAGTGGTTTATTGGCGAATACGAGAGCAACCGTTTAACTGCTCGAAAAGAACTAAGAGTGCCTAAGCACTTGGCCCCACCCCTTAGTGAGCATGAGGGATCGCGCGGGGCACTGGGCCGAGGATGGGGTCCTCATACCAACTATGAGGATACTCCATAATGTCTCTTTTCTTAGACTTAATTTTGCAATTTTTGTACTCATCTCGCATTTCCTTGCACAGTTTTTGGAGATTTTCTTTCGCGTCATCGATTCGTAGTATGCCACTCCTTAATAACGCTGTCGTAAAGCGACATTTCTCATAATCTTCGCTGTCTACTCTGTATTTAGCACTTTCTGCACACTCTTCGTAGAAACTCCCAAGTTTCCTTAGCGATTTGGCGCCATGGATAATGGGCATTCTATGGAAGTGAAGTTCCATGGCTTTCTTGGCTCGAGCCAGGAATGTTCCCGTGAGATTTGTCGTTCAGAGACGACTATGGGTGCTGCAATTAGCTCACGCAAGCGCTAACTGTAGTGCCAGTTAGGCTGGGTTGAATCGATATCGATCCTGGATCTTTAATTAGATCCGTGATTTTAGGGCACTTTGGCTCCTAGGATAGACTTTGCTATCCTCTTACGGCTTAGGATGGGCCGTGAAATTGCTCTGGTGTGAGCTGGTGTTTGCTCTGGTGTGAGCTCTTTGCTGCTCTGGTGTGAGCTGCGTTACTCCTGGCCCCAAAGTTGGTACGCTTTGGCACGGGAGATTTGGTTGCTCTGGTGTGAGCTAGTCTCTTCTCCAGGCTCCAGAGTTGTTACGCTCTGACGCGGGAGGAATGGCTTTATTTTAGCCGATGCACCTAATATTGTGGGCGCTGAGACTCTTGGACCTTGTGTAGTCCAAATGCACAATTAAGGCGGTGGTTCAATGGAATATTTATTACTGTACAAGTGAGAGTGAGCAAGGAGAGAAGTGAGTGCCTCGTAGGGCTTACAGCATCATTCTGACTAGGAACAAGTATCTCTAGCCCGAGCCGGGTCAGCTCCGCCCCCTCCACAGGAGTTACAGTATCGGCAGTAAACATGAATACTACAAGGACCATCGATCTGTCGATGATACTTTCTTTGAGACGACTCAAGACAAGCACGCAACCGTTACTGTTTGATAAAGTCTATGGAATGAATAGGGAACTAGACAAAATAAGCTGTGTGTGACTGCACTAGTAGAGACAGTAGTTGTTACGTGGGCGCTAGAGACTAAGGGTTGATTCCCTTTTTGAACAGACCCTTTGGGTGGTACAGTGGTTTTGAATACGGTACACAAAGAGAATACGGACGCTTTTATTGCTGCAGACAACCGCGCACCGTGGGTGCTAAATAGAGAAGTGAGTCGCCAAGGTAACTATGCACTGACCACGCCCCCGCGATCATCGAGAGTCGATGATACTGCGCCGGCCACCATTAATGGATACATTCGAGTGAGAGATGAGATCATCCTTGTTTACATCCAAGTTTCAAACACATTTTATCTACATGTCGGCGTCTTCGTTGGATTGGCAATCGTCAGGTAAGGCAGGAGCGCGACGGAAACAGCTCGGACGTGGCAGAAACGTGGTGGATACAGCTTGGTTGTGGCAGGAACGTGGCAGCAACTCAGGAACTTGGCGGGAACGTGACGGGAACTTCAGGAACGTGGCGGGAACGTGACGGGAACTTCAGGAACGTGGCGGGAACGTGACGGGAACCTCAGGAACGTGGCGGGAACGTGACAGGATCGCAGGAATGTGACAGGAACGTGGCAGCTACTCACGTACAACAGGAGGCATCAGTGCCTCGGTCGTTTCTGACCACCCTGGTGGTGGTGTGGCCGCCTCTGGTGGCAAGGCAGCATGTTGTGGTCGAGACCACAAGTGTGGCGACTTATGTGGTGGCGCCTTAGACTCTTGGACTTTATATCGTCCGTATGCACAATAGATATGGTGGTTCAGTGGAATATATTTATTATACTGTACATGAGATTATGAGCAATGCGAGGAGAGTGAGTAAAGTGTGCCTAACGGCTTACACAGCATCATTCCGACTAGCAACAAGTATCTCTACCATGAGACGGGTCAGCCCCGCCCCCTCCACAGGAGATACAGTATCAGCGATGTACATGAATACTACAAGGATCATCGATTCGTCGATGATAGTAGTAGTGAAAACATTCAAGTTTTTTGCTAGTCATTTTTCGAATGTCAAACATTTCCGACTACCCGAATGAATCAATATTTCGAATAGAGAAATTTTTGTGGAGGACGAATGAACGAATATATTCGACTTGAATATTCGGAGTTACATTCGAGTTTTTTGCTAGTCATTTTGGTGAAATTTGCGTGAAGAAATCGGGCCTACCCGTTGTGGAAGATCACCTCTTTTCGAGCGTTTTGGGGTTTTGCACGAAATGTGCTAACTCAGCTTACACATCGTTGAGAGTTATCATCAGTAGTGATTGTTCCTTACATCTAAAGCAACCTTACCAGATAACTGTCTTTATGTCTTGCAAACTGGGCCTTCAGAACGAAGAGCAACTTCGATGCCAGAATTGACCTGTCTAAAGCGGGTATGCCTCTTCTGTGCTGTCCTTTCAGCGATAAAGGTTACTCCGTAGGCGTCATTGATATAGCTGGCCAATAGAGCCACATTTCATCCACGATTGAAGTCGAACAGTAGTCGGTGTCGGAGTTGTCCAAATTCGTGGACATGGAGGGTCACGTTCCATGCGGTAGAAAACTATGCAAAGCGAGAATTGAGGGACAAGGTTGCAATGGCTGCAAAGAGCAAATCAAGAGCTACAAAATGAGCCAAGAAGGCGAGTCACGCAAAGTCCAATTCACCTTGAAAAAACCCGTTGAAAAAACCGCACGGACTTATTCCCCAACCCAATAATTACATCTCCCTAAAACTTTATGTATGGGTAAGCATAAATGCATGTGAAGATGCCAAATTCTCGTAAGTGGTTGTTAATTGTAATGCCAATGGAGTATGAACGACGAATAGAAACTTTTAGAAATGCAGGTTTAGGACCGAATATTCAAGTAGAATATATTCATTCATTCGGCCTTCAGAAATATTCCACTATTCGAAATATTGATTCATTCGGGTAGTCGGGAATGTTTGACATTCGAATAGTTCATTCATTCGGATAGTGTCAAAAGTGGAATATTCGAACTATTCATATTTCGAATAATTGGAATAATGCAATATTCGAATTATTCAAAAGTTCGAATATTTGAAAAATCGTCGAATATTCTCAAGTATAGTGCGTTTCCTTCCGCTCTTTCACTGGCACTGATAGACAATACGATGTGTGGAATTCCTTTTGAATGTGAGGGTGCACGATGTGCCTATACTAGAAATCCTATTCTGCAAAGTAGGAATCTTCTCGATCCTGCTAACAGGAGCTGCTTGTAAGCCTTCTTCATTGTGCAAAGCATTTAAATACATAATTCTCTCAGAAGAAAATACTTAAGAACATTCGTTCTGATTATCAAACGAGGGAACGAGAAAAAAAAACAATAAATCCTTTAAAGCAACAAAAAGGAACAAACCTTAAAACAAATATTAAAGTCCCACCTTCACCGTTAGATGTCGTGGTCCAAATGAATACTTCGCATTTAGAACAGATGTCCGACATAAGTGCTAGCCAGTAACTGAATTGTTCTGCCCCTTTTGGGGAGTGGAGGGTTAGCGCGACAAGACAAAGGTCTCTATTTAGCCTCAGATCACACTCAAGGAGCCATCACCTCACACCTCCTATGGCCCTGGGAATGTTTTTTTTTCCTGTATCTGGGTACCTATAATGCATGAGAAAAGAGAAGGGATCAATAGCTTGGAGGCATTTGTGATACAATATAAGTAGAAAGCAGTGAAAAAGTGGGGCCTCCACCGTTTTGGGGACCCAGACGGAAAAGAAAATTAATAAAAGCATTAATTATTGTAATTAATAATTAATGAAAATTATGTTAAAAATAATTTTAAAAATAAAGAATTAAAAATGAACCAAATCAAGATTTTTATTTGTATTGTAAAGTAATTTCGAAAATTTGCCGACCCTTCCTCGGGGGAGGGCGCGCACCCCCCCCGCCCCCCTTGTGTCCGCCACTGGTAGAAAGTAATTAAATGAAGTTGTCTTTTGCATCGTGTAGAGAGTCAACGGTACCAGTACTTTGATACAGTCTGAGTAGGAACAGCAGAACAACAACAACTAGAAACAGTTGTAAAACAGACGTACCAAGACCGGGATAGAATTACATGTAGTTGAACTTTCAATTGTGGTTGAATATTCACAATCCCAAGTGACTCTGAATATAAGCCGTAAAAAAGATCGGTTAGTCACATCTACTTCCTTCCTTTCAGACAGTGCTGAATTCCTCACTATCTTCCATCAGGATCGTTTGTTATTCCTCCTTCACTGGTCTACAAGCTACATTCCTGAGCCAGGTCATTCAATGCGAATGGGGAAAAGAGGGAAAAAATGTTCAGTGGTCGATGCGCTGACTCATTCTTTTTTGAGGTGGCGTAAACGAGCACAATGACGTAACGCAAGCATTAGTGGGATGTTTCGCAGGATCTTGCATTCTTGCAAAGGCAGTGTTCTACTTTACCATACATTGTGCGGTCCCGTGTCATCTTGGGTGGCATTCAGTGGTGCATAGTGCTAATTTTATTGATACTGCACATTTTGCATAACTCTACTAGAAGATAATACAAAATACTACCGGTGCTTGCTCCTGAAACCAGTTGTTCGTTTTCTTTTGGCAGAGTTAGCCTTTAATATTAATGAGGTTAAACATTGCTATAAAAAGATACGTTTCCCAGATATGAGCTCAGATCTGGTTCCCTATTTTATTCTTCTTTTTTATGAGGTTTGTTACAGGTAGTGTTAGCATAAGTCAAATTGCCGCGTAAATTTAACAGAAAAAATAAACCAAGTCAATTCTTTTTGCTAGCCACACCTCTCTTCAGCACCTACCCCTCTTCCTCTTCCAGATAAAATTCTGTGTTTTCCACTACATACCTCGAGGTGAGAGCAGTATCTCTGATAACTGTGCAGCACGAACGCAGCTCGAACAGTGTAATGCGTCGAGTATAAACCCTAGCAGCAGCTGCTCCCAGTCGGTGCCATTCTCCCTTCAATTGCTGCTGAAGCTTTCGCCCCTTTACTCGCAGTTTCTGAAGGATAGCAGCAATTGAATGGAGGATGGCAGCAGCAGGGAGGAGATGCTGCCAGGGTTTCTAATCTACGCATTACCCCGTTCGGGCTGCGATCGTGCTACACAGTTATTAGAGATGTTTACACATTAAAAAAATAATGATATCTCAACAAAAAATAATTGCGTAGAACCTCCAGTCCCTATATCCTCCTGACATATCAGTTCTTTCTTCAGTTCACTTCATGAAGTTGCACGTAAAATTCTATGAATGCTTTCATGGATTTTTTCTGGAATTCTTTTTCCAGAAAAAAATTGGAAAAAAAATCGTCTTATTTCGTAGTCATGAACAATCCGTGAATTTCCCCCAAACCCTTGAGATTTGCACTCAACACAGTAAATGGACCCCACACCTTCATATAAATTAGTCGTGAGCAGTTAATACTGAGCATTGAGAATGGAATCCGCATGACAGAAAAAAACTGATGAACGTGGTGATAGACCCTAAGATATAAATATTGTTGGTCATATATTGTTGCTAGGATTGTAGGCACAGTTCTTTCATAGCAAAGTCGTTAACGAGTTCCACTACAGGAAGCTCCAAATGTCCGCAGTCAAGAGGGCGTGGCCACGGCGCGGCTTTAGACAGAGACACAGGCGCTCTCTATGCTGCCTCTGGCTTCTCTGACTCTGCAGCCAACCAGTGGCAGCATGCCGAACGCATGTGTCTCCGTCTAAAGCCGCGTCGTGGCCACGTCCCTCTTGACTGCGGACATTTGGAGCTTCCTGTATCTCGCTTTGCCATTCTCCCACTCAGCTCTGTGCGCTCTCTAGACCTTCTTCCAACAATTCGCTCTCTTCTACTCACCTCTCAGTATTCTACTATAACACAGGGGACATCAATCACGATTGCACTTCCCGCGGCCTAGAGCGCCGCGCCACCTACGCGGAGCGGCCGGGCGCTGCGGATATCGGGTGTTACCTCGTACGCGCCGCGTAGACGCTTCGACGCTCCAGGCTGCGAAGAGGTGCATTCGTGATTGATGGTCCTTGTGCTTTTCCAATGCTCTCCTCTCTCCTTCACACTTTTCCCATAATCTATTCTCTCATCATCTCATTTTGCTGTGTTCCTAAGATGTATTGGAATACCTTTACCTCTCATTTTTCCGTACTCTCTAGATTCCTCCCGCTTTCCGCTCTCAAAAATTTCAGAAATCTCTCAATTTCTCTCCCCTACACACGCTCCCTCCCACTGCTCCACCCTCTCAGTCGTTCTAGTCCATTGGTGAGGTGTTCATTCTGTAGTCACACTAAATGCGCGCTCGTGCAAAAAGAAAAAATTGCAATCGGAGAAAAAAAAACTGCTGTTTTTATGAGGAAACCCTGTCTCTGTTTATCTTTGAAGCATGTTTAGGAACTGTTTATAGATCAAAATCTCCTTTCCTTTCCTTTTGAGGTTGCTCTTTAAGTACCAAATTTTGCTTAACCAACTCTTTTCATCACATGATACTATATTTCTTACACAATTATAAAATTATTCCTCTACATTGTGAATTAGACCTATTGCTTTTATATTCCATTCCAGAAGAGGTGGGATATGTGCAGAAACTGTGGAGGAGAAGCTCATGTCAAAGTTTGGCATTCGGCTAGGACCCGGAGACAATTTGCAATTCGTGCACCATCATCCAGTTCCTGCAGCTTTTGAAATAGGCCATAGCTGGGTTTTTCCTCTTTGTCACGTTTCTTTTCCTCATATGGGAGACAAATCCAGTTTCGTTCAACCCTCACTTTTTTATTCCTCGTCTTTTTTTCCTGCGGATTTGTTCTGATCACCTTTCTACCAGCATTACTAGTTCGAGTCAAGTCCATCAGGGATGAACGTTCTGCTTTTATTTTGCGTATTGCTTGATTATAGTTCATGTTCGTCCTCGAAAACTAAGTTTTCCTACTTCCAATATGAGCTTTGTTCTGACTTTTTCCACTATCAGATTGAAGCTTTCACTGGAAGTCAGATTTTTCGAAGTCCTGTGCTTTCATAAACCCACAAAATTAGTGCCTTTTTCAAAATTACTCAAGAAAGAACCAGATTTTGATCATTTGCGAATCGAACCGCACACGAACTCTCCTTTGCTCTATTCTTCACGAATCCTATCTCGGTCCGGGTCACCCTTGCTGGCACACGGGATTGTATATTGAATCTACTCAAGTATCTGCGAAATTGCTCCGAAGTCTTCTTTAATTGCATAACAGAGTGGTTAACAACTCAATTCGAATCTTAGTGCAAATTTCTGTGTTTTCACAGCTCAGAGTGTGGAGTTCTTTACCAACTGAACGTGTAGGAGTCAGCTGTCAGCTGCTGATGACTCAAAAACTGCGGCGTCGAGTCCAAAAGTGCAGTCAGCGTACATTTTTATCGTTGCACGATCATTGTCACTGTTTGCATTTGAAATGACGGCCGCGGAGATGGACTGATTTTCGAAATTGTCAGGCTTGCAAGCGCGTTACGGTTCCATTATTTTAATTTTCAATGAAATTCAGGTGTACATAGATTGAGTTAGAAGCAAAGTGTGGTAAATTTTCTCTGGAGACGTCATCCTACAATGGTGTTTTTTCTGATGATGATGCAAGTGTGCATCAGATCACCGTTGTTTGGGAAGAATTTGAACCACTCCACATATTATGCTTTGAAGTTTTCCTATGAAGAACATCCGTTCTTTTTTCATAGTGCAATTTTTTTCTACTCATGTTTCCATTCTTATCGATGTTTCCTTTGTGCTCCACCTCATCTCTTTTCCCTTCAGTCCCTCTTATTTTACCTTCGGATAATTTGTACTAATGAAATGTTTTTATTGTCAGTTTGGCAGTTCTTTTTTCAGCTTTATTCCCCGTTTTTTTAAAACTCTTCTTTCAAACAAATGTCTTGTGCTCGTAAGCAGTAAACACGTTCGCGCATTTGCCTTATCATTCCGATCAATCGCAAGAAGTTTGTGTTTTTATAATTGATCTCACCCTCCCCTAAGTTCTGCTGGATCTCTATCGGAATAACTGACTTGTCATTGCCGACAGAATTCCAATCACTCATCAGAACTTTATTCTTCATTTTTGATTTTTCATTATAGACCCAATATGAATTTTTGAAAATGATTCCTCATTTTCTGGAGGAGTTAATGTTGCGTAGTTCTTTTTTTATGAAAAAAGGAAGGGGAGACCAATGAAAGGGCACTACGAAAGAAAGAAGGGCATGCGACATTTGCACTACCCCCTTCGTTTTGGACTTATCATTCTTTTACTACGCTCACGAACGAACGAATTTTGTTGGAAAACGTTCGCTCCTCACGTCCCTCTTGTGTTTTTATGGTTCATATGTTACTCTCTTCGTATGTTGTGCTCTGTTATGCTATTTCGGAACACGACATTAGCGTTTACGAAGAGCTACCCTGGTTGAGTAGCTCAGTAATTCAACATTTCTTCAGAGTGATCGATTTTAAGCATGTGCAATGGCTGGAACACCACAACAGCTGGAAAATTTGGCAACTGTCATTACTCTCGCCACTCCGACAACGATGGCGGAGCCCGGATCTGGTTTGTCCAGGAGTCTGCCAACGAGTTCTAATGTACCGGATACTACGAATGGCTGCCAAAAACCGCGAGAGCATCGGGAGGTAAGAGTACTGAATGTTGTGGAACTGAATTCGTTGGGTTACTACCCAGATAGATTATCCTTTTGTTATCTTTTGGTCCATTTGTTTTGTGTTACTAATTATCTTTCAATGATATGAACGAATAACAGGAATGTATCACTCATTTTTTTATTTGGTCCTCTTCCGAACTCTTTGAACTCAAGGACAAACCAGAAAAAATTGGCGCTTTTTGTTGGATTACTGTGCAAGTCTATACAAGTCGTAATATCTGAAACCTATCGAAGCACTTCACTATTAAAGACGCTGTATTATACATTCAAGGTGTATTCCATTTCTATACAACGATACATATTTTTGGTTCTTGTGAATCCTTTCGAATGTGAAAATGGACAACTGACATGGTAAGCATTTTTGAATGCTACTATGAATGCATATTTCACGGCAGGAGGAAAAATTAGATAAAAACTTTGAATTTTTTTTGCCTTTTCTTAGGATAAAAAAAATGATTCGCTACTTTAGTTTCCACGTTGCTAGATAGGTTCACAAGAGCCGTTATTTTTCATTACTTCAGGATTCTGGTTTGAAATTACGACTAATTGAAGGGAGCATGAGAGACTCCAACATGTTTAAACCCATTGAAGTTATGCGGCTTCTATTTGGAAACTAGCTTGGTACTAGTAGGAATTCTTGAGACATGAACGAGTCGGATTTTCATAGCGTTTTTGCGTTAAATAAGCTTTCATTTTATCGTTAATACATACGTAGGATAAATGGCCATAAAAGAAATGTTGGCGCTGGTTTAAATCGATGCTAACACACGTATCAAGCGATTCAACAACATACATACAACATTTCACGTAATATTGCACATGTTCGTTCCTCAGTCATTCTTTGGTGAATGGTTTTAAATTTCGGCCATCATCTTCCCTATTTCTGTGAAATCTCAAGTTAAGTTGCTTGAGAGTTAATGAGGCTAAAGCAAGCTTAACTTCTTCGCGCTTCATATTTGAACAGTTACAAATCTTATTTCCGTTGGTTTTCTTCCTTTCAAAGTTTCGGTAAGAATTCATTGAACATAATAAGAGTTGTGACAGGGCTCGCTATGAGAAAGCTGAACAAAACGAACCATTTGAATAAAAGTGTCCGCTTCTTATGCAGCATGTGGCATACGTGATTCACTGTTTAAACGAAATAGCGTTTTGCATAAAAAATTGCAAATTTCGTCGAAATGTGTTGTGTTCTACAAATTCTCTTGCCGACGCAAAAAAATGTTGTGCATGCCTTACCTGAAATCAATTTGTGCAGTTAGCCTAACTAATTATTTCACTCTTTTTCCATAATTCTGACTTTTAATGTGCAGCAGTTTCTGGATCAGAACCGTTTTCCCCCAAAGGGTTGCGCGATAACGTTTGATCATACTTTTATCTGTGGCATACTCCAATGCTTCAAAGCTGCTCCCACGCGAAGCATCACTCCCATCTTGACTTTCTGACTGTCTGCGCATCTGCACATTCGATTGACAACATCGTTCTCACTCTCGATCGATCCTGTTGGCGAGCGCTACCGAACATCTGGAGCTGGCCATGCTTACGCTATTATTTAGTTGTACTCTTTCACCGAGGAGAACAGCTTATTTACAGAGCGAAACATCCGCGCAGTCTCTACCTCCTCCAAACGTACCTCACCATCACCAACGTCCCCCGTTGGACCGTGGACAGAGTCAGTGAGTGCATCGTTATCTCAAATTATTCAATGCCTGAAGGCGTTTGAAGGTCATTTTGGTATGTGATGATGAAATTGGTGCATTGCCTTCAAACACTACTTTATTTTTCGCCAATTAATTTGCATGCTTGCGGGATATTTTCTTCGGGTATTTCTTCCTTTTTCTTTGAGCATTTTGGTCTCCAGGTTTGGAGCCTTTCCAATTTCTGTGTCTTCTCTGTACATGTTCATGCCAATCGTTTCTCTTCTACACAGGATCCAGATGGCGCTTAATGGTTCAGCGAACTTCGTCGGCTGGAACGATCAGGAAGGCGAGATCCGACGAAATTGGGGATCAAAAAGATTACGATTCTTAGCGAAGAAGTACAATCTTAACCAGCGCCGAGCTCTTACAGAAGGTTTGCGAAATTTTATCTAGTTTGTATGTAGGAGAAAGCTCCAGGATTTCGAATTGAATAGCGCAAATTCTACCACTTACTGAATTTTGTGCTCACCATGTTGTTCTTTATGTCTTTATTTATCATGATTAAGCAAGATCAATCGATGCAAGCCCACATTATGATGTTGTGGATCATCCAGGTTTCACCGCTCAGGACACCAATCAACCTCACCCACAGCCGCCTATAAGTATGGACCCTGTACGTGTAAATGATAAGTTTGAGAGACTGTACTAAACAAATGTTGATCCATTGGTGATACTTCTTGCACTAAATCAGCATGAAATCTGACAACACTCGAATTCTTGCCTTTTTTTCAGAGCTTTACTTTCCCTTCCCACTATGGAGTCGGCACGTCCACATATGATGCTGCTACTCCAGGTTCTGTAGCCAGAAGCCTGAGTCAAGCCAGTGAATCCTATGCACGGCCGAGAGCGGAACGTCGAGATTCTGTCGTGCGCGTAGCATATGGATCGGCTGCAAATGTCGCGAAACGGTGCGTGGCGATGTTGCAAAGAATCTTTCGTGTTTGGAGGCGTGTAGCTCAATAAAGTTGGCGCTTCTTCTCTGAATTCATATCATCTAACCCCCACTCTTACATCATTTCTGGAATGTTCAGAGGTCTGGCTAGCACTCCTCGTTTGCACCGAGTACCGTTGTCGTCACGCCAGTCTTTTGACACGGATGCCTTTGAGTCTGATCGTGCAAGCTCGCCATCATCTGTTGAAAGTCATCAAGCTGCTGAGGCTGCAGTTCCTCACATCCCTCATGGTCAGTCGCTACGTGAATTTTAATGATTTTTGGGAGTCTTTCGAAAAGATCATCGTTCTTGATTGCATCATGTTGTGAAATTGATTTGAAACTGCAGCCTTTCTATAGCTTTATCTTTATCGAATGTTTATTTTCAGAAACAGGTGCAGGTACTAGGTTAGCCGGCGAAGATCTCGCTCGCAGAACTGAACCTCCTATTGCTGAAGAAACGCCAAGTGAATTATCGTCTTTCGAGCAAGAGGTATATCAAATACATGAGCTGTTTTGCATGAATTATTTATCCAGTTGGTTTGATTTCATTGTGACTTATAACAATGTTTTCAGGGGGATAGTGATGTAAAACGGCGGTTTCGTGCACCAGCAGGCTTCTCTCGTCCAGAAGAAATTGAAATGTCCGAAATAGAGAAATCATCTATGTATATGACATCATCTGATGAGCCGCGCGATGGCGATAAGCCTCTAAGGCCGAAACTTGTGAGTCCTTGAGGTATATGGAGCCAATTTCGACCTCGGGTTCTGAACGAGCTAATTTAGTCCTCTCAAGAACGTATAGACACCGATGACCTTTTCTTCGCTTTTGCTCCGGATGAAGACGAATCACGGAGAGTTCCAGCAGTGGTGGGTTTTCCATTTTATTGTAGTAGTCTAAATGTGTTATTTTCTGGTAAGCTTAGCTAATTTAGACTGAAGACAAGGATAGGCCGTTAGCCA
This sequence comes from Ancylostoma caninum, assembly GCA_037903475.1. Taxonomy (NCBI): domain Eukaryota; kingdom Metazoa; phylum Nematoda; class Chromadorea; order Rhabditida; family Ancylostomatidae; genus Ancylostoma; species Ancylostoma caninum. The sequence goes on along the minus strand of JBAJFG010000358.1, from coordinate 636,444 downwards.
CTGTGATGTCATTGCCAAAGCTGCCGCCGTTGTCACTACGGACAGGTACGTTATTCTGTTTCCCCACTAAAAAATTGTCATCGCGTCATGATTAAAAGTGTTTCTATTTGAAGCAACTATTTTCAGTAACTTCTCGGGTATATCGAGGTGGGATTTCGCGAATGGGTGAGTTACCGCTTCGAAATTCCTGCATAGATCTGCTAAATTATCCGAATTAAGATATTGGTGACGGTTGTCTTCATATCCCCGTTGGAAAAGTTTCACTGGGACCAGTCGTGGAAGAAGATCGCCTAGAGGTAACCCAACCCGACCGCCCACTGCTTGAAGCGATAAAGCCATTCGTAAGAGCTTATTGATTAGCTGCTTTACATGTAATTGTGTGCGGAACCTTGAACTATCTATCTACACCGTTTAGACAAGAGCTGTACCCAGGTACCCATTAATAAAACAGGCTTCTGTGGTTGAGACGAGTAAACGAGGTGTGGTCGAAGGGGTTTTATTGGTAAGCGATTATTTTACTTCTGCGGCTTCATTGTTAATGTGGGTTAAATGTCTTTCCCCTTTGAATTCGTAGGATTTCGCTGATCGTAAGTTTTGCAGAACCTTGGTCATCAAAGTGGCAAGCTGTTCATACCGCGGTATAGACGATATAGGGGCATCGGTGCTCTAAGCTCGTTTTATGATGGCAGCCTTCATAGAGACAAGGTATCATTAGCAGGAATAAACTTCTCTTTCTCATCTGTGCTTGCACAAAATTGTTTTCTTGTATGAATCTACCCCTTAATTAAGATTGACGCGCTTGACCCAGAGGTACGAGACATTATTGAAAGAGGATCAGATGAGAGGTGAATTGTTTTAATAGCTGTATATTTTTTGTTTGCTAAGTTTTCAGAAGGTTTAATGAGGTTGATGAGGTAGATGAAGTTTCAAAGTAATCGCAAAGCGCATCTTTATTCGTAATCTTTTTTTCCTCTCATCAATTTCTGTGTGTTCCCTTTTGATCTCTATTTTTCGATGTTTATCTCTCCATTGAATTTCTGTTTTGCTTCTAGCCCGAATACCCAGCTCATCTTGGAAGTTCAAACTGTTAGACCAGATTCTTTGTGCGCTTTTTTTCATGTACATGCTAGGAGTGTTCTGCCTTTGTAGAACTTTTGAGCAAATCGACAAGACGTTTCTCTAATTTAGGCCATTGTTCACGTGGTGGGTTACACTAGTGCAGGTTTTGGTTTGTATCGTATCGCTGGTATTCTACGGTCTCGGGCCAGCAGGATGGGAACGAGTAGAAATGAAGGACGAAGTTATTGACGTTTCACTTGCACTGCGACAAGTCAGCTACTACGAACCTGTAAATCTCTGGATTGGACCGAGATTTGTAAGAGTTCATGCAGTACTACTTGTGCGTACTTTGCTTTTTTTTCGTGAGTATGGTTACTTCGTTTTAGGCTGATCTGATACGGCTTGGTGCTAAATACTCGCCTTGTATGCGACGGGAACCTGGTCTGTGGAGATTGATTGAGGAAGAAAGGGTGAAGGAGAATGGCACGGGATGCTGTGTATTCAATGATAGGACAGGTTGCTACCAAACAGGACAGTCAAGTTGTCCGGTAGGTATTTTCTGCAAAGAGATGGTTAATCAAACAGGTCACGGACTGATATGGTTGCAGAGAACCCTAGCTACATGGCATAAGTGGTCGCGTCCGAGTGTGCCGGCTTTGAAGAAGTCGAAATCGGAGACCTCGTTAAGTGATATGGACAAGAACTCCAATGATGTGTGTGTTTTCTTTTTTGCTATTGTCCAGCTATCTCTCTCTCTCCGTTGAAGTCGTCATTTTACTCTGAATCATGCTATTGAATTATATACTATGAAGGAACTGTCACGCGCTGTCTAAGGAATCCATTCAAGACTGTTTTCAGGTAACATTGTCGCGTCGTCGAGGGTCTGTTGCTTTGGCCGCAAGCATTCACTCATGGAGAACAGCTGGTGCCGTCTGTGGGCAAGATCCTGAGTGAGCTATTTATTGTGGTCGGATTACCGAATTTTCTTTTGCCTTTACTTGTCATAGAAAGCTTCTGTTCATTAACAGCGCTTTTTTCTGATTGAATGAGGACACATTTAGTTTCTGTGCCCGACCTCCTTCTGTTAGACCTTACGAATGGCCTGATGATCTCACGCGTTGGCCGGTAAGTTTTCGTTGGTATCCTCTTACTGTTGCTGTCCAGCTATCATCTTTGTTGCAAAATCTCCCACCTCCTAGTGGTAGAAATTCTTCCAAAACCGTATCAACCAGAACTCAGCAATCTAGGTGCCGCTTTTGCTGTACGTTTGAGAAGTTTTCTAATTTTTACAGATTTGTGAGCAACATCGCCAAGGTGGATTTTTGCCTCCACACATGACATGCCAGGTAATACTCTACATCTCATCGAGCTTTGCGATGTTATTTAAGTAGTTATTTCTAGGTAACTGGTCGTCCATGTTGTATACAGATGCAGGGACAATGTCGTATCGCAACACGGGAATATTGTGCTTTTGTGAAGGGACATTACCATGAAAATGCTACATTATGTAGCCAGGTAAATGAAAAGCTTTGCTGTTGCAAAAGTATTAAGCAGCTTTTCGTGGTGAACTGTGCTTTAAGCTGGTTTTGTTGAAATAAGCGACGATTCCACGCCAACGGTTATTTTCGGTTCTACCAGTCGTAGTAACTGAGCACGGTACCTCTGCTCCCAATGAAACTATTTCTTGCCATTGCCTGGCACTATTATTTGTTTTCCGATCATGTGTATGTTAGCCACAAAAGTCGCTTTTTTATGTTTTTGGTGTTTCAAATATTGGAATGTATTTCTTCTTTTAAGGTGAATTGTTTCTCTGATATATGTGGCATGCTACCGTTCTTGTGGCGTGATCGGCCGGATCAGTTCTATCGCATGTTCTTTTCCTTATTTCTGCACGCTGGGTTAGTACTGTGATCGTGTTTTAAGTTCTCTTCTGCTTTCAGAATTGGTTATTAAAGAAATTGTTTGATCGAAATATTTGAGCTATCACTGTAAGTGGTCAGACTACGGAAACGATAATTGTTTTGGACAACTTGCCGAAATTTCTCTTGTTTTATTTTTCATTAGTTGTTTTGTTCCGCCATGTTTTTTTGGAATGTTCAATTTCAAAATAGAAATATTTTATCTAACGTGATAGTTTTCAAGAGTCATCCACCTCGCTTTCACTATATGGGTTCAAATGTGGCTTATGCTTGATCTGGAGATGTTGATTGGTTGGAAACGCATGGCCATCCTCTACATTGGATCTGGTATTGGAGGAAATTTTGCCAGCGCGATTTTTGTACCGTACAGTGTTAGTACCGTGCTCTGCTATAGTTTCTTACTTTATTTCTTGTTCAAATCTATTCATTTTGCAAAAACGAGACTTTGAAACAGCACTTTGACACTATGTTCTTGAACTGGTATTTTCAGCCGGAGGTCGGTCCTTCAGGAAGCCATCTGGGAATAATGGCAGCACTTGTCATCGATCTATATCATCACAGGTGAAATTTACAGTTCTCTTTGCTTTACGCTGTAGAGCTCTAAGCACCATTCATTCCCTGACAATTAGATTCCTGTTTCAGAAGTATTATCGTGAGGCCGCAGAGGGAATTAGGAAAGCATATGTGTACAGTTCTTGTTTTGTTTTTGACTGGTCTGCTACCATGGGTGGATAATTGGGCGCATCTGTTCGGCTTCATTTTTGGTCTGCTCATCACCATAGGTAGGATTCTTATTAAATATATTGAAGCTTGAGTTTTTTTTCGGATGATAAATAAGAGACGCAGTTGATTGAAAAGTATCGAAGCGGTAAACTTAGACTTTTATGTTAATGTCTACATTATGCATGTAATTTTCGCTAGTTAAGTCCTAGTTATTGATTTTGCACTAGTTTTCCAAAACAAGGAAAAAACGTGTGCTTTCCAGTTACCTTCCCGTACTTGGATTTCGAATCACAGGAGAAGCCGAGACAAGGATGTCGCTCTTCATTGTCCAGAAGAAACGTATGTTAAAACATAATTACTCATGACATAGTTTACGAGTTTCGTAATGGTGGATCTCCTCTGGGAAAATTCCCTTATTAGATGGTTTGCTAAACAGGATATGCAGTAAAAATTAGAATGGGCGAAATATCAGCTTCTTCCTATCTGGGAAAGTTTTCGCTGCAATTATCTGGAGCTTTAGTAACTAATGGCTGATTGAGAAGGAAATGCAGTCGGACGATGATCTGTGTTAGTGTTTCTGCGTCGATGTGTTGATCCTGGTCTGGTGTTCACTCAAATTCAATAAAAAAGATGATCAGCGGCTACTGTCTAAAATTTGTATTGTCACTCACATTCTCACCTCTGGTAGTTAAGTTTGGGTCTTTTGGATTTTTTTTCCAAAATTTTTGGAGACCCGTTTCATTCAATCAATGAACAAGGGCTTCTTCCTTTCTAGCGCTCCATCCTCTTGGTCCTACATACTACATTTTGCTTGCAGATTCCTTCGGTATTTCACGATTTTTCTTGCAAAATTCGGGGAAGTACCCTTTTTGTCAACACGTCTGTTTATCCCCCACAATTTTCTGTTTCATATATATTTAGGGCCTCTCTCCTGACAGTTATTCTAAGTTCCACTATCTCACAAAACTATCCTCCGCTTTCCCATTTGTCTGGTGTGAACAAAAGATTGTTCACCCTGAATTTCAAAAGAATCCTATTTCTTGTTCATTCAATTCCGTTTCTCTTATCGTCCTTGCTTCAAGCAGTACCAAATAATGGTGTTTTTAGCTTGCTATAGTTGTGGCGTTGATCAGCTGTATATTTCTGTACACTCTGCTGGGCTACATCTACTTCAACAGCATAGAAGTGAACTGTCCATGGTGTCAGTACTTCAACTGCATCAATCTTAAATTCATCACTGGATCCAATCATTTCTGTGACAACACGGGGCAGAAGCTTTCTCAGTGGCTACCAATTTGATTGTTGATTTTGGAGCTTGTATAATTTGTATCATTTAGCTTTGCCAAGCCTTTGTATCATTTACCGACATATTTTGTGATTTTATACCTCTCTCTATTTCAGCACACTTTAAATAACTTATGCATTTAATATAGGAGAGTCTTAGAATTATTTTTCTTTTCAAGTTGTCATTCATTTTCTTGCTTGTTGCTCCTTATTCCGTTTGCCTAGTCACCTATTGACATTCTGTACATGGTGCCTTTCAATCATTGCCTTTCCGAAGCATTGATGAAACTGTAGGCGGTATAAGAAAGCGGACTTAGTCCTGTCGGTGGCTGGCATGCTGTACATGGTCTCAACCCCTTTTTCATTGAAAAGTCATAAATTTGTACATGTTGCACTTCTGTCATATGCACAGCGCGATTGTTCTTGATCTGTTCAACTCTGGGCATCATCTTGATCATTTAATGATGGATTGTAAGTGAACAGTGAAGCTTCATCCTCGTTTGTGATTCATTCTACTTGTGGTTCCGTCGTGATAAGTTAGTCCTCCATAAAGTGCCATTAAATCGATGCTCTTGTGATACTACTCCCCGAAAAAAACTGCTTACTTGGATATTTTTTCACTTTTATCAATTTAGTTCCTTTTATGAACTCTTCACTCAGTTATTCAGTCATTGAGCCTTTATTAGTGCCTTACCTGTAGTGATCTTGACGTGCATTTTGTCAGAGTTGTGTTTGGATCTTATTTTACGCAACGCTTATGCAGATGGATGCTTTGCTCATGTCTTTTTGGTTTTCTCTTCCATTTAAATACATTTCATGGACATGTATCTGTATAAATGCTTGTATGTGACATTATTTTATTTATTTATTTATCAAATGCACTCAAGGTGCTCCAAACACTGATTGAAAAGGCAAAAACACAATACAGAATTATACGAAAATAAAAACTGCTTAAAGAATCTCAATCTTTATAAACAATAGTGAAACATCAAAGATATTATCGCAGTTGCGCAACACATTAAATCCCTTTGTCTAGCGCCTCCAACTAAATATTTACCATCAAATTTAAGGTTTCTTCGGAGTATGCAACTACCAGGAATCACCGCCGAAGGAAAATGCGTATGTATAAGGATATTTATAAAAAGCATCCTCTTCATAGTCCACCATAAGGCTCCGAACTTGTATGACCAAGATAACCAAGGTGTGATTGCGTGACAATCACTCTCGAGCGGCGGAAAGCAGGAGGAGGCACCAGGGCGAATGGCCTGAATTTCCATGCGTACCCCGGCGGGTGTAGCACCTCTTTCAGTCCCCATGCATGCCGCTTCCCAGGTGCTTGGGCATTTAGTTGAGGTAGGCAGATGGTAGCGATGAAGAATGGGATGGGAATATGTGAAGTAAGAGGTGGAAATAGGAGATAAGGCGGTGATATATAGGTAGAAAGCATAGATGAAAAAAGTAGATGTGAAACTATCAAGAGATTAGTGGAGGTCACTAAAGAGAGGGAGAGAATCAGAGAAAACACAAGATTAAGAATGATTAGTAACAGTGAGTGGCTGACGGTGTGATAATATTTGGTCGTCGTAGAAATCCGTGATAAATTGGCAGACATGAGGTAACAGATGCACTGAAAAAGATTGAAGTAAATAACAACGATCATGAATGTCTAGTAACTGAAACACATCAACTCCTCTCAGTCTCGATCTGAAGATGGAACTATTCTGCGCCTGCAGAACATTTGAAGGAAAGCGCTGAAACCACCTTGCTGTTCTATAAAAGAGCGAATTATACGTCTGCGTAAACCGTTTCTTTCTTATTGTTGGATAATGGAAAGCAAACCCGCTAGAACGTGCGCTAGTTGGCTTGAACACCCAATATTTGCTAGCTGACAATCTGAGCTCTCTCCGCATTATGCGGAAGCAGAAAACTAGATCGGAGAGGGTGCGCCTGTATTTAAGACTCCTTAATCCCAATGACTTAAGCCTGGTAGGATAGCTAGGCATATCGCTAATTCTAGATACTCGGTGGCACCTAAAATATAAGAGGCGGGTGAAAGTCTGCTGCACTTTTTCAAGTTTGGTAATATCCTTCTTCAAAGAAGGATTCCATATTTGCGAGCAGTACTCTAGGTGGGGCAGTACATAAGCAGAGTATAAACGTGTCAAAATAACTGCGTTAGTAATATGAGTATTTCGAAAGATAGCATACAATGCAGCATACGCCCTTCTGGTGATGTAATCAATATGATCCGAGAATTTGAGGCTGGAGTCAACTAGAATGCCTAGATCCTTAGTACAGACAGAGTTACTAATTTTAGTCCCATTTACGACATACTGAACTTCTTCGGAATCACCCAAGTGAAGAACTGAGCACTTACTTAGGTTAATCGGCAGATCCCAGTTAGACGCCCAATCTACCATTCTTTCAAGTGATAGGATGATTGATGAACGAACTTCGGCTGCATTGCTACTGTTGTACACACCATAAATTTTTATGTCATCGGCGTACATTTTAATTTCGACATGAGGTGAGGTCCGCAGCACAGAAGGGAGGTCAATAGTATAAATCAGGAAGAGTAGTGGTGAGAGAACACCACCTTGGGGTACCCCACTTGTACAGGTATGGCGTCTAGAGAATTCACACCCTACTCGGACTGTGAAGGTACGATTCTTCAAGTATGACTTTATCCAACTCAAAAGATTGCCAGTAATTCCAAGGATTTCTAACTTACTCATGAGTTTAGCATGACACACCTTGCCAAAGGCTTTAGAAAGATCAATATATACTACATCAATTGAATAGCCCTTATTCAATGCTAGGCTCCAATCAAAAACGCTGTCAGCTAGATTAGTGGCAGTAGATGCACGTGGGACGAAACCATGCTGTTCAGGCGGTAGCACGTTGAATTTGAGCAACCAAGACAGGATTCTCTCACGTATGATTTTTTCCATAACCTTAACCGGGGTCGGAGTCAAACTTATGGGACGGAAATCAGAAATGGAACGAGCTCCAGGCAGTTTGGGAATTGCTGTAACTATAGCTTCCTTCCACAGCTGCGGAACTTCTCCAAGAGTCATAGATATACTGAAGATGTGACAAAGAGGCTCACAAAGAGATACTGCACATTTTTTGTAAAAGATTTGTGGTATGCCATCATATGATTCCGAAAGAGAAGGATTAAGATCTTTGAGAACATTCAAAACGTCTTGAGGTTTAAAGAAAATTTCAGAGAAACGGTGCCCAATGAAGGGCAAACAGCGATGACCTGTGATGTTAGACGAAAGGTTTTCTTCGTAAGGATGCGTAATTGGGGAGAAAACACTGGCAAAATAATTAGCAAGCACATTTGCTTTATCAACATCCTTGCCATAGATGCGGTTGCAATGATCGACGAGGAGAGGCAAACGAGAACTGGTCTTGAGTTTTTGATTGACGTAATGGAAAATATGCTTTGATGAAGCTTTAGACGCAAGCCTCCTTTCATGATTTCCGAGAAATTTCTTCAAATGAAAGTCTATGTCAGTACACACCTTCTTGTAAAGTGGATTGGATGGAGGACTTGCCAAGTTAGTGAAAAGGCGGTGTTTCTGAGCTAGAAGATTGCGAATATGCCGGGGATATCTCAAGCCAGGGTGGCGCGGAAACTTGAGAGGGACAAATTTCGAAAAGGCATCGTAGACTGTATTGCAAAATCGTTTGTACACGTCATCGACAGACGTGTACTGGTCGAACAGTACTAGCCAGTTTATGCTCATAAGATATGCGTTCAGAGAAGAGTAATCAACGCTCAGAAAGTCAGGAGTAGGAAGTGTAGATGGCAGATATGAATATTCAAATATATCGAAACGTATAGTACAATGGTCAGAGTTTGCAAGTGGTGGCAGAATGTGTAAATTATTCACAATAGGTAAAGATGAAAGAACGAGGTCAAGAACATGAGATTCATTAGTGGACGTAGACACGAACTGCTTCATGCCACAATTTTGAAAGAACTCGAAAAATTGCACGGATAAACTGTTCAGTGGTTTGGAGCTTGTCCAGTCAATTTGCAAATTGAAATCGCCCAAAAGGACAGTGTTATCCATTTTGCTAGCAAGACTACTCAAAACCTCAATGAGGCTCTCATCATCTAACTTAAGGCTATTGGGAGGCCGGTAAACTGCGACGAGGCGAGTGCAGGACAGGCTATTATGAGAGAAGACTTCAACAGCAAGAACATTGGCTTTCAGAATTGGGTCTATCTCAACCGCTTTAACTATGAGTGAACCTTTAGCAATACAACATACACCTCCTCCTCTACGACCCCTCCTATCAACACGAATGATGGTATAAGGCAAATTACCTATGACTTCTGAATCGAGTATATTACCTGTCAGCCACGTCTCCGTAACGAAGACAATGTCGGGTTTAAGCTCTACAAGAAAAGTTTGCAAATGATTGATTTTGTTAACTAAACTCCTTGCATTGAACAAAAAAACACCAAGAGCTCCAGGACTACCATGCGAAGTCAGATGTTTCCCGGCTTCTGGGGAAGATCACAAACACGCGTCAGTTGTCCGCGGTATACAACCCACTTTGGTCCACTTCTGTCCTTGTTTAGTTCCCTCGCTTGACTTCTGAGCTCGAACTCACGCTTACTTTCATCCTCGGTCATACTCCTGCGTATGTAGGTGTTCGGAAATCCTGCACTACGAAGCAGGCGTGCATTGGCGAGTGCTCGACGCCAGTAAAATGTTGATGGCAGCACGAGCTTGACCAACTTTGGACGAGAGGATCCAGGCTTTCCAATTCGGAAGGCTTCCGTAGGACCACAGTCAACGTCAATGGCATCAAGGATGTCATTGACCTTGCATTCGAGGTCTCTCCGACGTTCCGAGGGCCTTAGTCCATCCGGTGGTTCTTCAATTCCACTTATAACCAGGCTACGTGATCGCTTTTCGGCTTCAAATACTTCGGAAAATCCTTTCTGGATTTTCTCGGAAAGTGCATCCAACATCATCTTGACTTCAGGGTCATCATTGCGTTGTCCAATGGAGAAAACTAAATCCTGCATCGTCATTCCCCTATAGTCGAGGTTGTGAGTGCGATAACTATTCTGATGATGACTGCTTTCAAACGTAAAAGAAGAAGCCTACGATCCAGAAGCAGATCCCTTAGTCCTTGTGCTCCTAGTGACCTTTGGCGACATTTTTGACCTACCGCTAATCGAGAAATGCCCCGGAAAATCCACCAATCCAGAAAAAAATCACGGTACACCAGAGCGAATTGAAGAAGTTGCAGGAAGCGAACAATTTTAGGGAGCTAGGACTATTAAGCAGAGGAGAAAAACTTCAAAAGATGCAAAAGGACTTTATGAGTTGAAGATAGAGAATTCAATAACAGAACAAGTTAACGGAGCGGGAAAGACGCAGCCGCACGCTAGCCGAGACGCTATATTGTGACGTCATAAGAATGCTACAGGTCATACTTTTGCTGCGATTAGATTTTTTTCTATCCGGTTTCTGACACAGCAAATTTTCGAAAAAGTCCGACTTTTCACGTTCCTTTTGATCATCTGAAAATAGGTGTTGCCAATACATAATACACGGAAGGTTCTGGTCAAGTTTTTATTACGGTCAAGTTTTTGATCTGCACTATTCAACGGTTCCATTTATATGGTTTGTATTCCGGAAGAAGCGTGATCCATTTGCCTGAATACGGAAACACTAACGACAAGGAAAATTTCAATTATCTAAGTAAAAATCGTATACACACGAGCTGCGACGACAGTCACCATTGCGATGAGTGCGAGAACAAAGTGTAGAGAAGATTTCATTCTGAAACGTTCAGAGTAGGAGTTACGAAAGTGATGTCAGTTCCCCGGAAGAGGGCGAGATCTCTTCTGCAGTCCTATTAGAGGAACAGATGAAGAAAGAACCCCCCCCCCCACTTTGACATTACTAGGAATAGAAGAAACAGGAAAATAATGGAAAAAGCGTTTGATGGTGAATGCTTCAGAACAGCATGGAGACACTGATGCTGCATGGGCTCATCCTCATCCTATACATGCTAGTGGTTGTGACGTTAAAGTGAATTAGAATGGCTCCTTCCATTATGTATGCAAATTCCCCACGTCACATGAAAATCTTTCACTATTACGATGCTTAATGTTAGAGCTTTTTGTGTTAGACAATCGCATTCGATTTGAGCCTACAGTATGAAGACCTGAAAATGGACTCTAGAGGGATACTTGCCGTTTTCCATTAAAGAGCACTTTTGAAGTGTAAAGCATTGCTTCGCATGTTTCATCCCGGAGAAACAGAAAAAGACGACTCCTGGTTCAACAGATGCTCTTCCACCTATCTTCACAGGTTGCACTTCCACACTTATTTTTCAGGAGTTTGTTCACTTTTGCATATAAAGACACCATCCTATGTACCTCTGAGTAGAATCTCCAGAAGCTGCTGATCACAAGGTATATGTGATTTGGTGCAAAGAGGTCGAAGAAACTATCTTTGAGCCTCAAATTTGGGATGGGGCGGGGGGGGGTGGAGGTAGGGGTTTATGGGCGGAGCCAAGGCGGGACTTCGTAGCTTTCCCACCATGCACTCCTTTGCACACATGTAGTGCAATTCCTACTCTGTTAGGGCATTGTGTGATGAGAAACATGAGAACAATTACGAGTACGAATTTCTCCAGGAAATGTGCTACTGCGAATGCATCATTCAGAAACCTCGTTTTCCCGTTTTTGAGCCGCCCCGATTCCGCCGACAGGCTCTGCAAGAATTGGGGTCAGAAAAAAGGTTTTTTTTAGCAGTCTTGTACGGAATCACATAGTTGTGATTAGCAGTTCCTGGAGATTCCTCTCTTGCGAGGATCTGAAAAAAAAAAAAACGATTCTGAGATAGGACGTGCGTCCGTGGTCATTCCAGATCCGGTTGTAGGGCGCTCACCTTTGATAGCTATGTACTTCTCGAAAGTTTACATATCAATATAGAAACTTTATTAATGCGACTATGAAAATGAACAGAAAATATTTAGAAGACATACCAATGACAAATCTCACTGTACACCTATCACAATAAGAGCCATTTGAGTAGATTGCTGATATGTCTCGCTGTTTAGTGCGCCGTTAGTAGCGCAGTGGGGGTGAGGGACAACTCACTCGCCGGCCAAACGGCTAAGTGAGAGAGTATGAAAGACTCGTCTGCCCGAGGTAGAGAGCATATTTTCATATGTGGAATATGTGAATCTAATGCTGTAAAAATGGATTGCTGGACAGCTACTACAAATTTGTGGCAGTTGCCGGTTATCAACTCATAGCGACAACAGTGGGAATGGAGAGAAGCGAAACACGCCGAAAGCTGCGAGACCAATATAGAAGTTGAGGATGTGTAGTACGTGTCATGATCAATCAATAAATATGATATAAACTAGGGTGATTAAGTGGTAGCGCCATGATGTAAAGCCCTCAGCTCCGGAACATTCCAGAACGCCAACGCTGTTGTGGGATTTGTTGCTGCTGCAACATTTGCTGTTGTTGCGGCATTTGTTGTTGTTGTTGTTGTTGCTGCTGTTGGTTGTACTGTAGGTTTGGCATGATGTCAGGAGTATAGCCGTTACCATTTCGAACCATGGTAGTGTCTCGCGGGTGCGGCATGCCGGCTACGCCCTGCAAAAATTACCCATCAGGAATATAGCATTGTCCAGATTGGGTGACAAAGCCAGATGAAATTAGCAACTGACGTCGTCATGCATACCTGTATATTCAATTCTGGCTGTGGAACATATCCAGACGGTGGATTGACGCCATTGGCATCGGGGTAGGAAGGCCTGTTATTGTAGTTGTCCCCCATACCGAATCCATTGCCGTTCGTGTAGGGAACGCTGTTCGTATCGCTGAAGAGGTGAAATGATTGATGTTTGATCTTTTGTGGATCCCATATGGGAAGGAGGTGCACAGCATGTTTCTCTAGGCATTTAAGTGGTTTTTTTTTCATGGACCATGACCCTATTCTCAATTTTACCTCGTTTTATCCTTACCCTGCCCTATTTTTTTACCCTGCTTAGATCTGTCAACGATTCCATAGTGCCCGGTCAGCCTCTGCCGTAAAGTTGAAAATTTTAATCACAAAAATCTCACCGCTGATCTGGGCCCTGCTGCTGATTATCGTAGCGTTGGCTGCCGTAAATCTGGCGAGCAGGACTCTGCGAGTATCCTGACATGCTCGAGACATCTGGGTAGAAGTTTCGGTTTTGCCTGAGAAATGGGAACGAAGGTTAAAAAAGGGTGCGTAAAATTGCAGGTAAAAGTTACTATAGCTCATTGGTCATCATTTCCTTGCTGTTTGTTCGCATCATGCTTAAGTATAGCCAAGAGGATGCAATTTTTAGGTGTTTTCAGCCAGAAATTCATACGAAGCACTGTGAAGTTCCTATGACGAAACTTCAACATTATTTGTCTGATTACTTTCAGAATGATTTTTGGGTTTAGCCAAGGTTGAGGCATTTCTGTCATTTCTACTAATGCTATTATTCCAATTTCTGCATGATTCCTCCAAGAAAGCTATGGATCCTGAGTATCGTTGAGTTTTTTTCTTGATTTTAAGTGTTTTGCTTGTTCTTGCTTTAGACTCCCCCCCCCCCTTTCTGATGAATTCTGAAGGAAGCTCTATGCGTTGCGCTCTACATACTTGTGCACAAAGGGGCAGAATGAAACGGAAGTTGGGCTTTTTCTTTTTCGTTTTTCTTATTCAGTGTTTCAACACCCTAAATTTATTGATTGCTCAACGTTCATCTCGTTGATTTGCGTGTATTAAGGTAGGAAACGTGCACGTGAAGCTCACCTTTCTCCATTTTGAGGATACTGATTCATGTTTGGATTCATATTTGGGTTGGTGTTTTGCGAAGGTTCACCATACGCCTAAAAATGAGAATATTAAAAACAAGATAGCACGGATTACAGTAAAATTTCTGGATCCGATGATTTAAGTATCTATCAAAATTTGGGTACAACTGTAAAAAAAAAACCAGGAGGTGAAGAAAATCTCGGAATTTTAAGGTTTGATTTTAAACAAAAATTCAATGGATTCATTCAGAGTACTAGAATTTTCTGCTTGTGAATATGCAATGATGGTTCCGCATCGGTTGGTTTGATCAAGCCAGGTGAAAATGGGATTCTGCGATCTCTGTGCAGTCATTTTTGTCAGAATTCAAAAGGTAGAAAACCATACCCCCTGGTTGCCAGGGTTCATGTTGTAGGCGTTGTTTCCACTCTGCCCATTCACTCCGTTGAGATTCATCACGCCGTTCACCGCCGCTGGAGCAAATCCGCCTGGGCTTGAAGGACTGGGGTTCTGATTAGGCCTAAATGGAGGTTATTCAGAAAAAAAAACTTGAAAATCCATTTCTGTGAAGAACTGGTAGGAGAACTCACTGCACCGATCCTCCATAGCCACTGCTCATTCCATTCCCGTTTCCATTTCCGTTCTGATAATTTGGCTGAGAAAGCGAATTCTGACCGAACACCCCGGCTCGAAATCCTTGAGCCGCTTCGCCGATGGTGTTCACGACACCACTAGCAGCATTGTTGAGCTGACCGGCTAGGTTGCCAGTGACGTTTTGAATAGTTTCTGAATAAAATTTCGTACCATCGTCTAATTTACTCTGCAGGTAGTTCGGAATGGATATGCATAGCATTTTTTTCCAAAAAAAAATCTTTAGAGGACAATATATTGATCATTATTAAGTTCTATGTCATGGAGTTATCATGTATGTAAAACTTGAATACAAAATATGCGTTCTGCATAATGTTCGAGTCGACAAGCCAAGAGAGGTGGAGAAAACGTAGGGACTTATTAGTGCGCGGAGACGCAGACGACGAGAGTACTCAGGCTCTTGCCGGGGAACAGACCTCGCGCAAGCGATTAATGTGAGTATTTATTTATTTATTGGATACACCAGAACGATGTGCCACAGAACAACTAGGCATAGGATAAGTAACGAACAAGGTGGGAAGGAACGGAAAAAATGTTAGTAACGCCAACATTAGAAAACACTACTGCTGTAAAAACAAAAGGTGACTGATAGAAAAGTGGAAGGATGAAAATTGATTATACAGGGGGGGGGCCATAAGTTATTGTACAACGTTTGCTCATTTATTTCTCCACCAGCAACACATGGATTATCCTGCTCTTTTCGCTGCCGAATAGAGCAGGGATCAAAGTATCTTACAGTTAAAACCCGGTTTCCCGGGAGAGTTTTGCTTTGGAGCAGTTGGACTTAGAACAGGTTTTTGAAAAAAGCGGGTTGATGTGGAAATTTTTTACGAAAAATCCACCAAATCTCTAAAGTGGGGTGTACTGCTTAGATGCATCTTAAAGAGCAAAGAATGCTCTTTCTAAAAATATCAAACTGTTTTTGTGGCTGTTTTGCTCGGAAATTGCGGGCAGAGTTAGTGCATTTTGCGGCACCGAAAGTCTGCAATGAATGTTTCCGATAAACTTTTTTCGTTATCTTGGAAGTATCCAGGAGGTTTTTGTGATCAAAAGATAGAGCAAATCCAGCTCTATTAAACAGTGCCTAGTGCGGCAAAAAATATTTTACTACTGCGGAGAAATGGGCCAGCAAACGTTGTACAATAACTTATGGCCCCCCCTGTATATTTGTTTATTTATCTATTTACTTATCTGTCCAACATTTTTTCGGCAAAACGTTACTTATACGGAGTTAATGAGCCCACTTTGGAACTAACCAAACCTCTTCGATGGCAATGTGAGAGAAAATCAATAAATCAATAAGTAACAGCTCACGTGGCAATTGCTGAAGTGTGATCCATTTCGAATCGCTTCCACCACTGTTACCAAAAGCTGTTGTGAGATGATTGCGATTACGGTAATACGTCTCGAAATCGCGTTGATTCTGCAATTACACACATCTTATAGGATCACCAAGACGGATCAAAGTGCACACCTGCTCGATGGTGTTTGCCTGGGCGTAGGTGCGCCATTCAGGCACGAACAAGTAGAAGCAGATACGTTTCACGATGTTCAACTGCTCTTCCCCACGTACAGTATCCCGCTCGATACCGTAATCAGGCAAGCAGAAATCATAACAGTCCGAGCATTTTCTATCTACAAATGGTATGATTGATTTTGTAGCAGTTGTCCGATTTGTGACAGAAAGCTAGCGAACTTTTCTGATTGGTGCCCGCATACTCCAGCTGTACCCATCTGGCTCCTTCACATTCTGGAATTGGTGGGTTGAACATCTGCTGGCCATTTGTAAACACGGGTGCGGGTAGATAGTTCCAGCTCTCCGCCCATCCCTGGGTCTGCGATGTGCGCTGAAATGTTCTGGATGGAGGTGGTCATCATATGCAGAAACACCAAACTCTAAGGATCAGCAAAGTCCCAAAAGAATTTTATGCGAGAATTGTTCCCCACTTCAAAAAGAAAACCTCACAACACCTGATTTCTCTTTTTGAGGTCAAGTTTCGTGGAAAAATCGATGCGTAGTTAGAAAAATCTATAACTCCACTGGGAACCAGATCTCGTTTAACAAAAGATCAAAAACGAGCTTTCACAGTCACCAATTTTAGTCGGTCCCTCGTACGTAAACGTCGGCTTACATGAGACGCGATTCCAGCGGCCTTCCGCATCGCGTCCGCGTCGCGTAGCAGCGATCGATCGAGCGGCATCACGAAGCACGCGAGGCTTTTTCCGTTGCTTTTCAGTGTTTCATCGATCACAGCTACTCGGTTCTAAATTTCACAGTTTTCACAATTTTTCCCGCAAAAAAGAAGAAAACTCATGTAATGTAGAGTTATGATTGACCGACGGACGAGCGCGTCATCTGCAATTGGCTGGATGGGGCGAAGCATATTCCCAATGTCATTGATTGACGCTCTATGAAAGTTTTATGACTAGTGACATCTTACTTCACTTACTATTACTCAGAACTCGTTGTACAGTTAAGGGTGACCAATGTTCCAGAAATCAGTGGCCCAATCATTGATAGTTAGGGTTCTCGCTTGGAGTAGTGGTCGCTCCTCGTCTAGATTCAAAATATATCCGCTACGCCCATGTTAGATCACGTGCAAGGTAATTATGGACGGATTTTCGCGAAGGTAAGCAGAGTCATGGCAGTATGAACGCAGCTATCGCGCCATACCCACGCGAGGAGTATAAACAGGTGCTCAGCAGTAAGGATAAGGTGGTAAGATCCTTCAAAATTCATGGTGTAGCAGAAATTCGTACCGTTTTGAAGTCATAGTAGCTGATGTAATTTCCTTTGAATGGCATAGCACCTTGCATTTTTAATCGCACCTGAAATTAATATATGGAAAGGACAAATATCGATCGGTGACTTATCGATCACATAAAATAATCATTTATCATTCTATCACCACTTTTCATTACTATTTCATCATTTGATCATTATTAATTGATCAGTTATCAATCACAAATGGTAATTCATGGAGTGAAACCACCATACTCTGAACTTTCTGCCCGCGATGGACCCGCGGTACGCCCGAGGTGGGGAGTCGGTTCGCCATCGCGGGCGACCGCGGATCCACCGCGGATTGACCTTGTACCGTGGATCTACCGCGGGCAGAAAGTTCAGAGTAATCACTAAAAATAACAAAATAGGTTGTGGGGCGAATCAATGCGTATAAATTCTACAGCGGTGATCATTTGGACTACATCTTGCGTGGCACTGAACAGATGAATATCGCTGGATGGCAACTCGTACTTGATGCCGAGTTCTCACCTGATCATCATCGGCTTTCATGTCGATTCGTACTGGATTGTTCTGACCGCCTCGGTACATTTCCGGTGCAAGCCATGAGATTTGAGCAGTCTGGCAAACGAATTTCTATTGGTTTGAAGAATGAATTTGAAAGTCTCAGAGGTAAATATACCTTGGGAGGCTTAAGAACCTGCGTAAGTACAATAGCGGTAATTATACCACTTGTTATAAGAAGAATAACGAAGAAGATACACAGGGCGCAGCACGGTCGCTGGCATCTGTAAATAATTGATTAATTAATTAATTTAGATGAGTACTTATCAGCTGATCGGGTAGCTTCCCTGAAGGACCTACCGATCTTTCCACTCCTGCAGTCGATTCCGTTTTTTGGATGGCAACGGTCCAGCAGAGGGTCGCGCCGAAGCTGCTGGGGCAGTAATCACGGATGGCGCTCTGGATTGTACCACCGAGGACGGGGGTAGTGTTCCTGCTGGGCCTGGAGCTGCCTTTAGCGGTAGAGCATGGCCACTGTTCATCTGGAAATTGTTCATTTAAAATTCATACAGTCCATTCCTTACAGTTCATTTTCAAAAGCATTAGTATAACTACGTGAACTCAATCATCGGCTACCGCGCTCTTCTTTGCATGTTTCCAAATTTTGAATTTTCTCAAGGTCTGACCCCTTTCTCCGCCTCGAAATTTCTACAAAAGTTTCAATATTAGTTTTTCGTAAACGTGTTGATTCAGAAGTATCACTTCCTCGCCATTTAAGAAAATCGTTTCGGTAACTAACTCTTATTGATCTCTCAAACGGAGCATGGGGAAAAAACGCGGCCCACCGATGAGCCTGACCATGGTCAATGGATTATTATGGGGGTGGAATCCAAACAACAATAGGTCATGCATATTTGCGCCTTTAGCATATGCGTTATAGCCGATACTGCTTTCTTGTTATGATTTTGTTACGAAATTCGGCCATTTTTCTTAAATTGAAAATCGTAAAAAAATTGTGAGAAATTGTTGTACATCGCTTTCGTACATATCCCTCGTTTATACATATCGCAACTATGCATATCCCTCGTTGTCACAACTGATCCACTCCGGCTAATAAAATGCCTTGAAATGGAATGTGTGAGACAGGATTTTTCTACAGGAACGCAAAAAATGTGATCAATGGTGCAGAAAAAATACAGAGTTAGGAATCAGGCAAATAATTTAATCCTATCGGTCTAGCCATTAGTTAGAATTGTTGTTATGTATTTTGAATTTCTCATTTGCTCCTGTTCTGACAACTGTGCAGGTCGAGCAAGCTGATACATCGAGGTGAAAACCCATTTTTAGACGCTGCGCTCTCCCCCATTAGCCTTCACCTTCCCCTTGTTAGCAGCTAAAAAGACTTAAGGCAAGAAGGTTCTTACTGCACAGTAATCAGGAGTAGCGCCTCCCCTCTTGAAAATAAAAATATAATATCCTCCTCTATAAAGACTTGTAAGGGTCCAGATTTTTCTGGCGTCAGATCATATTTAATAATATTATATAAAAAAACATAATAATAGCACAAATTGCTTCTAGCTGTACTTATCTTTACACAGGGTGGGTCAAAATCCAAAAATAGGGTGACAAAGAAGAGGTCAAACAGAAAAAGATTTTCAAAGCAATTTGGAACCTGGTCATGTGACTTACGTTCGTTGAATTCCAATGAACACGAGACAAGTAAACAACTAGAAAAGGAGAACACGTGTTGGTGCCCTATTTTTGGCCCACCCTACAGCTTTCTCCATTTTTTCAGCTCCGTTCCAAATTGAGCGTCGCTAGAATCCAGGGACCAGATCTGTTATGGAAAAGCTGCAGAAGGACTGGTTGTGCCTTTATTTAGAATTGTGTCTCTGCTGCGACCGTATCGCTTCGGTAACTACACGAAATCCTTTTGTTTTGCAGCTGCGGCTGCTGCTGCTGTGAGCTGCGCGAGATTTCCGGGCTGCCGCCAAGACCTCTGCAAATAAACAGCACGCGACGACGACAAGACGTTCGTCGTTCGTTCGTACGTCGCTTGCTCAACCGTGCATACATAACACGTGTTTACTTACGAGTGCACATTGTAACGGCTACTGTTAAGAGTGATTAATTGATGATTAAAAATCAAAATTGAAGGAAAAAGATCCCATGTTGATTCGGAGAGGGTCAGAAATCTTGGAAAGAGTTACCTATGAGGAGGACGCTAAGCATTTTTATTTACAAATAAAAGATACTAGTATTATTTAAAAAATGTCGCACGCGTTGCATGCTTTGAATTATTGCCTTGATTACAAATGCAACCAATGAGAAAAATTTAGTGGACACCATTGACGAGTTCTGGCAGGGTACTCATACCGAGCGTTCAGTTATGCGTCGGAAAGTACCGGCCATTTGGCTTGCCGCTCCGCACCACCTACGCGGTGCAGAAGACCAGCTGAGCATAGTTTTTTCTGAGCGGTATTTTTCACCGTTTTCCTTGTGTTTCTCTTTTCATTCCGAAATGCTTCGATGATAACGTAAGCAAAGTATCATTACCGGTAGCGTTCGACAACAAGCTGCCGTATCGTGTAGGTGGCGCGGCGCGGCAGACCAAGAAATGTGGTATTCTGTGATGTAAAAGTGGAAGACCTGCACTCTACCTGGCTACTACGGCCAGTATTTTCCAGACAAGTTCAATTCTATCCGCGAGTTATCCCCGAAGGTAGTTTACTCGAAAAATGCCCCTATTTAATCTTTTTTTAAAGATAAATATTTTTTACTACTAGTTCCGGGCCTATTGCAGTTATTCTATGTATGTAAAATTTTCAGGCATGCTGTATTTGTTTACATCAGCACTTTTCGCTGCTATACATAGAGGAGAATTGTGTTTTTTTAATGTGTGAACAATGGTATACAGATCATTGTCACATTCTACAGTTACGAAAATGTGGTGGTAGAGTCCAAATTTCACCTGAATTCTTGAATTTTCTTCTTAAAATTTTCAGTTAAAGCAGACAAATTTTGGCTCATGCTCATGTTGTTCCCATTCAGACCACTATCGGATTATTTCGCCCGTTTTCCTGCATCTTTTTTTAGCCGTCATTTTCGACCAATAGCCACTTACCAGGTGAAACTGGTAATTATCTGAGACATATGCCAACTGAGAAGAGGCCCTCGAAGAGGGCGCCTGCTGTGCGGCATCCACCATCTGAAAACAGTAATGACATCGGACAAGAGAGCAGAAAGGCAGCATGCTGTAAATGTAGTTTTCTAGATTTTCCGAAAAGACTACAAAATCGACCACCTTCAGAGAAAAATGGAGAGTTCATACAGATTGGGCACATAAATGACTATTTTTTAAACAAAAATCCATTTTACACATAAATGACTATTTTTTAAACAAAGATCCATTTTATTATATCTAAAAAATATTGACTGTGTTACAGTTCCCATTCGAACGTCAGAATAGTTGTTAGTAGTGGATATCATAGGAATATCCTCCGTCGGAACGGTTGGCTTTTGTTAGAGATTATTGAAAAATAATTGCTGTTCGTTTGAAATACCAAAGTTAAATACCAAAAGTGAAAAGTTCACACTGAAGAATGACCTAATCATAGAAACGTTATTGCGGTTTAGAAAAAATTTTCACTGATCCTCTGGAAAACTGAAGAAAGTGCGACTCAACTTTGTTGAGGGGTACTGATTTTCTTCAATGTATTTCTAGTAGAAGTTTTTCGATTTCGCTGTTTACTGTACGTACAGATTTCCATGAACTATGACGCAATTAGCACTCTAAAAGAGAAAAACCAAAAGTTTTTACTAATTTACGAAGAACTAAATTCTTGGGAAATTGCTGAATGCATCATCATGCTAGATTTTTTTTCTCAAAAGCCAAAGAGTCTGCCTGTAGGTTACTTGTTAGAAAATTGGACGATTCAATGAATTGTAGAGGGGATTAAATGAAGAGTTGGCCTGGAGATGAGAAATTCATCGTAGAGAAAGTTCTAAGCCGAGGAATGAAGAAACAAATGAGAAAATGCAGAGAATCGTTATAGGATCGAAAAACTCGGAACATAAGTTGCAGAGTAATTTGTGCTTAAGTAAACAAGTGTGAGTATAATCGTCAATGAGCGAGAACGTCAGTGCAAAGAGATAGAACATGAAATTAATCACGCCCCCAAAACCCACAATGAAGCTTGAATAAATAAAATTGAAGGCAAATAAATTTGTGGGCCATAATGTAATTTTTGCAAATAAATCACATCTACATACGTATATACACTTTGGACAAGTACTGGTACTACTTACTCGTGGTATATAAACAAGCTCTAGATCTGAAACACTGACCTTCTTTACTTTCGGATAACAGTTCACTTTGTGTCTGTTAAGATTCTCATCTGATTCGACGAGATTCACCCAGCTGCCACGTCGTTTACCGAGTCCTTTAAAAAAACAATCTCTTCAAAAATTCGAGCTAGATATCATTGTATTTACCTGATGATCCAGAATAATCACTCCATGTGTCCGTTTCGGTTACAGTACCACTGACGCTGCGATAAGCAGGGGGCGGACCTGAGAATCAATGACGTCACAAAACTGCTCCAAAAACGCCTGAACACCTACATTTGTTAGGATCTATCGTTCTAGGCGGTCTGTTAGGAACCATATATCTCGGGGATTCCATGTGAATTCCGGGACGGCGCGCTGGTCACATCGAGCTGCAACGGTAGTGCGTGGGCGGCGGTGGCGGCGGTGCAGATAGGAGGGTCAGCTGGATAACCAGCCAGCTCTGGGACGCGGGTGTCGATAAACAAATGCCCCAACAATTATGCAAGCCATATCGATCGGACAGGTAACCGACAAGCTTCACATATCTAATTAACGCACATGGAATGAGCCATCTCGGTGGGTGTCGTAGCACGGGGGCGTGGCTTAGGTCGCACAGAATTTGTTGGAGTTGGGACTTTGCTGGATCAGCTGTTGGTACAGGGAGAGCGGAGTCACAAAAACAGAGTAGGAATCTTCGAGATAATTTTCAAGTTTTCACAGAAAATATGGTGCAAGAATGGTACAGTCTCAGATATTGTGAACAGCAAAAATATATAATAATTATAATGTAGTAAAATATAAAAGATAGTTGCAGCAAAGTAATTGCTATAGTACGTGGCCATAGATATCTTACAAATTTTTCGAAATGGCTTTTCCTTTGGGTTTACACTTAAATCAAAGGGAAGGAAAAATTCGGCCCATTCCTAGAAGAAATTACTGCCAACGACATTCCAACGGACAAGCTGCTGGCGTACGTTGTCCCCAGCCCGTGTTTTATGCGCTTTGAAGCAAAGGGTGCAGTCACGTACCGTGTACTTTTGGCTCCTGATCGAGCGACAAGAAGTTGGATGGCAATCGCGCCATCTTGCCTCCAGTTCACTGAAATTCAGTGAACCTTGAACGAAATCGACCAACAGCTAGCATCGTGATCAATTTGTATGAAATGCACGGAAAAATACGTTTAGCGGGATAGGTACAACTAGCACGTGAAAAATGAAACCCGATCCGTCGCAAAAAATCGATAAATCCCAAAACAAATCGCGAACACTCGGAGAAGAGCACTTACAAAATCGGCTGTGGAGAGGTTCTGCGTGTCAATTGCTGTGCGCAAAAATACGGTAGTCGTTTTGTTGACGTTGAGTGCGTAAAAGAAAAAAAAGATCCTCTAGATCAGCACTATACTGTCACATTTCATTTAATTTCACTTCATAACTTACATAAAAACAATTAAGTCTAGCACAAATAAAAAATTAGAAGAGAGAGAGATGAAAGCAGGGAATAAGAAGAAGACACTTCGCAAACATCGAAATTCAACAATTTTAATCACCAGTGATCCACGTCTTTGATGTGCAGAGTGTGGTTTGGGTTCTGAAAATGGCGGAAAAATCGTAAATTCGAGTGCATTCATGTATATTGTAAAAGTAGGCCTGGGAACAGCTTTGGAAGCTTTTTTATGGAGGTGCGTGGTCTACTTAAAACATTTTCTACTTTTCAAGACCACCACTCACTACTGATGAGTTCTGGTGGTGGTCTTACTATTTTTCCATTTCTCCGTCTAGTGGAAGGAACGAAGCGCCGGTTAGGTACCTTTTTTTTGTTTATTAGTTCCTAGTGCATACTTACCGACTTACTAGTTCGGAAATAGGGTGAATAAATAAACTTGTAATTCAGAGACTGCTATCCGTATTGGCCGGCAGTGTTATCTTTTAGCTCATGGTGACCTTCTCATTCTCAAAGCCTTATTTTGATCTTCAGCGGCAATTACACCAGAGCTTCCAACGTGGATGACACACGGTATGATAGTGGTACCACAAATAGTAATACGTAGTAGCAAATTTGGCACTAGTAACTCATGGGCACTAGTATCTATGTATTCTGCTACTACAAGAAGGTACTACATAGTGCCATGGTAGTAGAAGAAGCCTATTTGGAAAGTGGGAAGCGGGGGTGGAGGGGGGGGGGAGAGGAATTCTAAGCAGGAATCGGAGGTAAAATGATCATCGTCGCAAATATTATTTGAGTAATTCACATTTTTGAAATGATTTGCGGAAAATAAGTTAGTGAAAACAATGTGAAAAATACATACTGTGAACGGTCAAAAAAAAAGAAACCCACACGCTTTTGTAGAGTGAACGAGCTGTCAGACTAACTAGGGAGTTACAGCATCAAAATTACTACAACATTTGACGTAGAAACACAATGTGCAAGATGTGCAATTAGAGCAAATAAGCAAATGTTCAAATGTGTAGACAGGGACAGGCCACAGCAAATGAGAACGGGTATAAAAATAGATCAATGTTCTCAGTGATGGTATTGCTTGATCGAGGAAGAGGGCAAAAACTCGAAAAGTGACTATTTAGAGTTAACAAATTCACGTAGATTCAAAGCACTTCATGCTGAAAATGGTATGAAGACCCGCACTAATACCTTCTTTAAAATATTAGCTAAAATTTGAATCGAAGCAGTACGAATATTATAGAAACCTTACAAATATTATAGAAATCTTATTCATAAGTTTTATAATGATGCTACAAGAATGAGTATAGTTCTAATCGCATGAGCTATTCCCTTCTCATTGCAAGATGATATTCAGCCACTTTTGATCCCATGGACTGTACACCCCGGCACAAGATTTTTCAAAAAAAATTTTTTTTCGAATGATTTTCTTTTTTGATCATTCATTTCTTGAGTAATTTATAGATCCATGAAGCGATTCACTCTCACACATTCCTCTCCACAAGTAAATGTTAATGAACAGCGCTGGTCAGATAGGTGTGATTAGCGCCACCCAGCAGTGTTGGTGGCTAATCCTTTGATTGGTCGGCGGCTACCACGACAACTGACCATGATTATCACGAGTGCACTATAGGGACAGTGAAGAAGTGCATGTGTGAGGTTGTAGATGGGCTAAAAAATCAGTAGCCATAGGGTATCTCAGGTGACAGTTAGGCGATTGAAGTGAATCAAAGGAACAGTTCGGGTGACTTCATTGTCCTGGATGTTTTCTGCTAATAAAAACTAGGCTATACTCTGGTGCTCGCACACCGGCGGTTTCCGCCTGAATTCCTGGGAAACTCCGCCTGAATTGCTCGGAAAAGTGTGAGGAATCCTTCTGGAGAATAAGCGAAATTTAGTGGAATTCTACAGGAAATTTAGCCGGAATTTACAAGAATTCAGGTGAAAACGCGCAAATTCGCGTTAAAACATGAACAACGGAGAAATATGTTTGAACGAGATCCAACACGGTGATCGCTCACGGACAACGCCAGCATCTTTGGCGTTGCAACCAAAAATTCGCTCAACGTGTTTTACCGCGTGGTTGCGGTGAAGAAGCATCTATACAAGTACCACACTCGAGCTTATCCTGAAGCAACGGTTATACACTCTATCATATTGGAACTGTTGCTTCGTATAACAGCAAGGTCGCCTTTTGTGCTTTTAACAAGAGTAAATTCTATAATATGCATATTTGATCCCGATTTTGCAATCAAATGCCCCAAAGCATTAAACGGGACAAACTAAGGAAATGAAGCATGTACATATAAGTGAAATAGAGTTCAAAATTCTCAGACACTTTAGCATTTTGTTTTATGAGCTCGTTCACTTCAGCATCTCATTAATTTTATTCTGTTTTGCCTACTCATCCTTCAATTTACTAATCACAAGTCTTTTTTCAGTTATTTATTAATCACTCTATGTACTTCATTTTGCACAATTTTTCCACTTTTATTCCCTAATTTTGTTCATTTTTAGAAAGAAATTTGTCACTTCAAGGAAATTTCTTAAATACATCCCCAATCTGGATATTCTAGGTCGTTGGTTCCTAGTTAGGCACACTGTGTGCAATTTCGCTAGTTTTCATTTAAGTTCCACGTAAATTCTGATTAATTTCGTGCCACATCCCTCACATTTTCTCCCAGAAGTTCTAGCGAAAATCACCGCTATGGAGTCATTTAAGTGAGCTGGGAACATCTAAGGATTATTTTCACAAAAAAACAAGGGGCACTGTACAGGATCAGCCTGTAATGTAAAGAAAGCATTTCAAATAGCTAAACATGAAGTTCAAGTTGAAATTTGGTGTCGCACATCATTACTCGAAGGGTTGCAAAAATTCTCGCGTCATCCACCACTGTCCGAATTTACCCGGAATTTAGACGGAATTTAAGAGAAATCCGCTGGTCGACCAGATTTAACCGGAATTTACGCGACATTTAGGCGAGATCCGCCGGTAGTTTTGAGAATGCACGATTTACACGAGATTCAACCGGAATTTACTCGGAAACCGGCGGAATTTCGATAAATACACGATTTACACGGACATTCCCAGGAAATCAGACGGAAACCGCCGGTGTAAAATTACCAGAGTATGAAGCTATACAAAGGTTACAGCATATCTGGTGTCGTAATAGAGTCATCAGCAACCAGAAATGCAAAGGAAAAGAAGTGCAAAACAAGGAGAACTTGTCGCTCAAGTGGTGGATGACTCATGAGAACAGCGACCTTTCTTTCGGGCATAAAAAGCTAGAGTAAATAGTCCGAAGGTCGTCCGTCCCTAAGAGAAGCTCAAATAAGAATTTGTCCTCAATCTAATTGCAGCTCTTGAATAAGAATGGTAGCTCACAATAAAATATGAATGGTTGGTAAAAGTATATAGTACATATTACGTTAGGACCAGCAGAGGTTCCAAATATGTACGATGGGCTTTCTTAGAAGTACTACTGTTAACTGCTACAGGATACCATACTGCTCACCATCTGGATCGGTGTGGTGAGACAAATCTAACTAAAACTATCAGATACGTTCACGAGATTATTGTTTCAATTCATATCCAGAACCGAAGTTAGCTTGGCTGATTCAATTAGCAACTTGAGGACCAAGTTCAAAGCTTGACTATTTAAAAGAGATTCGATTATTCGGTGATGCATGTAACCAACATATTATTCGGGCCCGAGTATTTTTCAAATGAGGGTACTCCTGGAAAGGGTTTGTGTACCAACGTGAGGGGAAATAAGGCGTTACCAGAGCACTGTGATTGGTGCATTCAATCGACGTGTCAATCACGGCTGTCTGATAACGCCCTCCTTCGTGATGATACACACCCCAGGAAAGGTAAGGATTGATCAAGGAAGAGGAAAACGACATCATAAACAAGAGTAAGCAATTTTGATGGGATAGTTGTAAAATCCTTTTTTCCTGCCAAGATGAGAGGAATTTTCAGTGCAGTATATGGATGAGTACGACGATCATTCTCTCTTGCAGGAAAGCGTGCGGTAAAGAGCATAAAATGACTTAAATTGAGCAAGCAGAAGTAGGGAGAGGTGCCAGAATTCTTGGAACTGTTGTCCTAAAAAGACAGGAAATCGTCCAACCATTCTCACCTTGGAAATGATCTGAGTAAATTGGAACTTTCAAACTAAGGGACACTGATGAATGTGGATATGAACACAAAAAAAAGTTTGAAAATAGCCCAGAACTAGGACTTTAGTGGATGTTTCGCGGTACGAAGAAGCACAAAGCAATGTGAAGGTGGTGGTCAGCGCCTGGCTACACCTCGGCTCGCACCACCACTGGCCACTATCCTCCTCACTCAGCAGGCCCGTTATACGTCCCCAGACGACTAGCCTCATATGCAAATATTTGGCAGTAGCGCGACTCAGTCGGTAATGCAGGTAGAGCGCTGGCCCCGGGGAGACGGAAAAGCGCCAGACAACGAACGCCCTCTTAAGGCTTGAGAAGTTCACAAAGCCGACGTCCACCCTGAATTCCAACGGATCAGCGGAGGCGGCGCGGTGATCGATTACTGATCAAAGGGGACTGTCGGGGGATGTGTACGGTTGGTTGGATAATACGGTAATTGCACGCTGGTAGCTAATAGTAACAGATGTGCAGTATTTGCGGAGTGCCACTAGTGGTCATAACAAAGGCTAGCGCTGCCGTAGTCGGAAAGAAAAACGGCTTCTACTTGAAATACGACGGAGCCTTTCCTCGAAGAAGAGACTTTTGCGGTTTTCGTTGCTAAGCACTAAGTACTTATTTGAAACTGCCTCATTGTTACTGCATTACTTTATTAATAGCTACTATGACAGGACCGATTATTTTCCTTCCTGAAAATCAACTATACAATCAAAGCAGTATTTCTAGTGTGCAAGATTTCACCTCTTTTTTCCATTTCATCCCTCCTTCATTTCCTCCATACATTTTGAAAACACTTGCAAGGGCCTTTCTGGACATCTGTTCCAGTGAAATGCTCACTGACTAGCGATGGAAAAGAGAAAACTCGTCCTTCTGGGGGTTGCTGAGTTCTCCTATTCATCACCAAGCTAGCAAAAAAGGGTGGAAATTTCTGTCGATGATGTTCCATTCAAAAAATAGACCTCACTGGCAGGAAAAGCGGCGTGTTAGACCAAGTTGGATCAGACCGGCCTTCACAAACATCCACTAAGATAATTTAAAAACATGTTTCCAAGAAAAGCCGCTCCCTATTTCCTTCCCGTGTCATCAATAGGACAATTTATATTATGTAGATGAGTGCGGTTGACGTGCATGGGTCTGATCAAGAATTGGTCTAGTCGCAGCCCTGACGCAGCTTAGACGCAGGTGATACGCACGTGCTCGCGTCCAGTTGCAGCTACCACGCGGTATTTTTTTTTCAAAACTACATACATGCTGCGTTGACCGGTTTTCATTTTCAGTGAGAATTCTCCGAAGGGTGGGTGCGTCTGAAGTGCGGCTAAACTGCTCCTCTGGTTTAAACTACCTTTACCCAGGGCAGGCAATGACGGACGCAGATGGCGGAGAAGGAAGTGGCTTCCGAGAATGATTCGCTAGATTTTTCAGAAATACTTTATCATATACCTGAGAATTCTGGGTTTATTCTTCTTAGTTATTTTAAATTCCATATTTTTCGTCATTGTTCAAAATGATCTAGCAAGGGAAGGAAGGATACTTGGTCAGTATTGCCACCCATAGCGTATTGTATATTGCCCTCTGCGGCTTGCGACGCTGATCTCGGATCCGTTTTCGAGGTCTCCTAAATTGCTGTCTATGATGAGTTATGCTCATTTTTGGTGCGCACCATAGGTGCGGTGGTAGCGAGATATCCTTCATTCGTCGTTCTCATTCTGAGAAGTTCTCACATTCTGATCAATTTTTATAGTTCCTTGGAAGAGTTCAAACCAAAGAATGTCTCCATGAGGGGTGAGAGACTCAGCTTTTCGGCACTTCTAGACTAAGTGCACACCTTCTAGACTAAGTGCAGTACTTGAACATTAGCACCAAGAATGGGCATTACTCATCACCGAGAGGAATTTAGGATATTTCGAAAACAGATATGAGATCAGCGTCGCAAGATGCATAAGGCAGCCTACAAGTCGCTATGAATGGCCATACTGACCAAATATCCTTCCCTTGTAAGTTATTCAATATTAAAACGATCTTTCTGGTAGTTTTATTTTTGAATTCAGTAAAGTGGCTTAGATCCAAGTTCTTCCCACATCCCCCTTTCTAATTGAGCCATTTTGAGTCGGCCAATGCTAGAACATTTATTTTTTTTGGAAATACATTTGTTCAGGAACACTGCTCTCTCCCTTCTATCCAGCTCTCATCACTACATATATGTCTGTGCAACGTTTCACCTCCTACGACTGCCCGTACGTTCGAGACTTCACTACAAATTTGCAAGGTTCCTCTTCGCTATCCTTTACAGATGCACTATTCCTTGCAGTACAACTACCATGATTCCTGAATTTCCTAAGAATATCTATAAACAATGCAGAAGTCGATAATCATCCAACACTCTTTATTTACATAAACCGGACCGCTAGACTTTTTTGGATTTCGCCTTTGCAGATGCAGAATTGGGTGGGACCTGATGAATTGGGCGAAGGTGATCTCCGTACACAGGCTGAGGTGGAATAACTGAAATTGTTTCTTTGAATAAATGAGAATCAAGATTTACCTACAAATGTACTCGCACCTGGTGCATATACCTGGTTCCCATAAGCAGCATACGGATCGTAAGGGGCGAAATGGGGCGTAGCGGCTGCGACTGGGGCCCCGTATAAGGGTGCAGGAGCCGGCTGCTAAAATACGATGTGTGCGTATGCATATTTGCGTTATTTATGGTGTTACAACGTCGTGTTCACCTCCAATGCAGGAGCAGCTAGTGCGGGTTGATAGTAGGGCGCATATGGTGAGTAGTACGGGTAGTAGGGATCCTGGGCGACTGGCGGGTGAGCGGCTCTTTGTGCCAGTTGAGCTGATCGCATTCTTAAAAAGAAGCTCTATTTGATTTTATCCATTCATTCGTTTCCTCCTTTTCTTCCAGATATCATTCTTACTTCAATTTTTAGTCCTCTCCCACTCCGACTTTCTCCTTCCCGCAAATGAATCCAAGCGAACCCTTACTTCTGTCCAAAGTCAACATCCAAAGCAAATCTCACTTGGGGTTATTCCATACATCTTCCTTTGTTTTTCCGTGCCCTTTCTTTTCTTACTTCTATTCTTTGTTTCCTCTTTTTTTCTTATTTTTCCATGAGAAACCTCATTAGATAGCTCAAATGTCTTCTTTTCTCTAAACCTCTGCATGGTTGTCAATCTGTGGATCTTTCGCGTCAACAAGATTTGGTAGCTGGAATAATTTTGTCGGCCTAACGTTTCGGCACTATCGCTGTCTTCAGAAGCCTGCAAAGAGGGTGTTTCTGAAATATCAAATCTCTACCCCGCCAAGCATCTATCCACTTTGTGATAGAGGCCCAGTATGGTCAAAAGCATGGAAAACAGAAACGCACTCCCAAGACCCTCCCACCCGCTGTTCCACCAACAGTCTCCTTCCGCTCTATGCTGCCGAAAGGAGACCACTGAGTGTTCCCATGTATAGAAGAGAATGACGACAATCAGCATATCTGATCTACACAGGCAATATCGAGACAGCTTATAGCGCGCAGAGTAGCACGAATGGCATGAAGTCATTTGTTTGGGCGCTTATTTTTGTTATTCATCGCACGACCGAAATCCAGAATCTTTCTGTTGGAAAGATGATAGGTTTCCTCCTAATAAAAGGCCTAGACCACGATTCTGGTTCAAAATCATTTTTTTTGCAGAGGAATTCCAAATATTGTTCAGTGTTGTGCTGGGACGGCATAGCTCTACAAAATCATGAATCGAAAAGAAGTCGGAATAGCGGGGTCTTGCAACTTATGAACAAGTCAACAGATGGATCGCTTGAAAAATATTATGATTTTTTGCAGTAATTTTAACCTATATCTTCTAGTAAGGTTCTGCCCGGTCATGAACATCTATCCATGATGACTGAAGAATGTTTTTCGCAAACTTATAGCTTTTTTTCAGAGCTGAAACTCATAGAAAGGTCGCTTCTTTTTCTGCAAACCTGACTATTCAAATTCCGATAAGTACTTAAGAAATATACTCTGAGGAGAAACTCTCTTCCAAATTGTTCATGATGTTTAAACCACAGAATGCGTCCGCGTTCACCTGGTCCCAGAATTCTTACCTGTAGAAAGCCGGCAGATCTGCATCCTCGATGAACTCATATCGCCCGCGTGACAGTGCCGATCGAATGGCAAGGAACAATAGCGCCAATCGCAGCAACATAGAACTGGAATGCAGACGTTGCCTGATTTTTGTAAGAAACTATTCGACAAAAAGGATACAAAGGAAGCCAAAGCAATACAGATCAGCGTCATATAGAAGATTTCCATGACATCTGTGACGACATTCTTTTCCGATTTTGCACAAAATAAGAAAGAAAGTGTGATGGAAAGAAGCGCGAGGTAACCAGTAAGCCGCAGGAAATGAAAAGGACAAGCTATGAACGCGGCCTTAAATCACGCTATGCACATCCGGTCCACTTTAGCGGGGTGCATTAGCCGGCCGCACTGTGACTGACTGAACGACGATCTACAGTGAGTAGTAAGATCTTACTTTCATTAGAAAGCATAGTAGTCATTGCTTCAGAAGGATGGACGGTAAACAGATATAAATACCTTTTTATGAAGGGGAGATAATTATCTGTTTGTAATTACCAAATGTTTGTTCTTTTCACTGCGTACCTTACTACGTTTGACAAGTAAAAATTTCACCACTTAGAAGAAATAATATGGGGACTGTGGATGACTTCATCATTTAGAGTTCCTTGCTATGTCTGCGGCGCTTCATCACTTTGAGTTCTTTGTCAAGTTCTTTATTCAGAGTGAGTGAAACCATTTCTCTGAAGTGAATACTCCAATGTAACGGGCCTCGACATGCAGGATACGCCAAAAATCGAACAAAAGTAATCGTTCGCTGAGAATATATGCAAGAGAAAGTTGCAGAAACTACTATTCATTATCAGTTTGGTCCTTAGAATTTCACTTTGAAAAATCCATTTTGTCCCAGAGACAGAGACTTGGGAAGGCGGAATTGAGAAGTCAGTTCAAGTACGCAAGTAGTTGATGTCGATTTCCTCCCACAATAACTCTAATTCTTCGGGAAGTGACTACAGAATCCTGTAAGAAATGGCGGAGGAGTATGAAGGATCATGAAGAAACCTAAACAGACTTGCTAAATAGGTGAAATATCAGCGGAGTTAGAGCTGGCGTCCTTTTCGCACTGATGAAAAATTTCTTCCACTGAAATCACTCGATAACAGCTAATTTTTCTCGCTCCACTGCAGTTTCATCACAGGTTTCTGTCAGTAGCTCGTACGTTCATATTGTACCCTTTGGGTAGAAAACACCAAATACCTTTCACATATTCATTTTGACCTCTGAGTTACTGTGGAACTTGGACAATATATACCTAGGATTCTCTGAGCGTTATGAAACTTCGCCAAGTCGATGTATAACGTACCTCTATTTTCGACTTTCTTCAACTTTTGAATTTCAAGATATCTGATGTTAGTCCCTGATTAGGAAGGATATTATACTTCAGTTGTTCAAAAGAAGATGCTTCTTGTGGTTCTAGTGAGAAGTTGAACTGCTATAGCTTTACACAGCTCTTAGTATTAAGTTGAGGAGAAAGTAATGGAAGAAATTTTTCAAAACTTCCGTACTCCTTATTGCTGATGTTTCGATCAGGCATTGCCTACTGACATATGTAGTAGGAGATTCCTCAAAGTATTATCCTGCGGCTATTAGAGGACTGTGGACTGCTTGTTGTTACAGTTACGCCTTCAGTTGTGAAAGGGTGCTTTTGACTCAACCTCTATTATGAGTGGCTCTGCAACACCTTGGGGTCAGTAACAACCGAACTGCAATCGAGAAGAAAATGGCCAAATATTTCACAGTACGCGACCGCTCCACTTCGAATCTCGATATATGGACCTCTATGAGAAGCCACGCCTAGGACGCTCTCACAACGCGAAGTGGTTGCTGTGATTCGAATTGCTCCCGCAAGATAAGACAGACACAGCTACCATAAGGGTAGGCCAGGTCTGGAAAAGGAGAGGAACCTCTGGAGAAAAACGACAAAAACGAAAAACCCTGCTCCACCCCACTCATTTAACATGCCAATTTTCCCACTTTTTTCCTGTCCCAAATTAGCGGGACTGTCCTGCACTTTGGTAACTTACTATTCCTGCTCTCTTGAACTGTCAGTCTCTCATAACTATCTCGTCCCACCCCTCATTTTCTTCTTAGTCGAAAAACAGCCAGGTGATTTTGATCATCAGCCACAGCCTGCACAATTCTGAGTAGAGAGAAACAGCGGTCTACCCATGCGTCGGACTAATGTTGTAGATTTGAAAGGCGTATACATAATTCACTGGGAAAGACCATCTGAAAAGTTAGAGATGAAAATCTGATTTGGATGCCGTTCCTTCCATTACTTTCTCCTCAGCCTATTATTAGGTTGTTACATAAGTTTCCGCTGTTTTCGCATAGGCATTTTTAATGACTGCCAGTAAATGAATACCGATTAGATTTCTCGCATATCTAGATACCATTTTAAAGCGCATTATCTCGCGATTATATTTCTCCGTCTTGTTTTGAAGATGTACTTAATTTCGGATTGAATCCTCCAAGAAAACAAATTTGGTAACAGCACTTGTACGGATAATAAGTAGATCATAACGTTGGATGGTTCTAACCAAATTTGGGTTGAGTAATCTTGAGGTCATTCCTATTCACCTGATACTTTCTCTCCACATTATATTGTCGAGCAGTCTCAAGCAGAGGCAACGAACTTGGCAACCCGAAATTTTAACTATGCCGTTTTTCTCTCCGGAATTGAGGCGAATTGAAGTGGGATTTATTCTACTGTAACTGGGAACATCAATCATTTGAGAACAGTAATCGGTAGTATTTCATGGAAAGTTTCAAGCGTTTAGTGGAAATCACACAATTTTGCCACACTGTGTCGGGCACCTTAATTTTGTTAGTCGATCTCTCTGAAAAGGCGAAGAGCACGCAGAAGAATTTTTAATTGCGCACAATGTAACATAAATCTAGCTGCAACCACGCGCCGGTTATCAGATCACAAGAATTTCTACTGTGCGAGAACTGAACCATTTGTGCAAGACGTCGAAGTACACGCTCCCCTCGCGTCATCAGATCACAATGCTGTCTGTTTTTCACTATCTGTCGCTCTCAGTCGCCCTGCTAACCTTCCTTTACCGAACTTCCGCAGAGCCAATTACACCGCCCTTTCCCAATACTTTTCCTCAATCAATTGGTGGGAAGTATTCCATGGTTACCTCTCTATTGATGATGCTTATAAGAGATTTTGCTCACTGGTTTACAAAGGCCTTGGTGAACATGTTCCTCTTACTCTTCCACGTCATCAGGTTATCCGCTACCCTAAGCACATTGTTAACCTTGCTCCTCAGAAAAAGAGAATCTTTTCCATGTCTCCAGATCCATCCAATGATTCTGTTTACAGGGATATTTGCTACCAATTAGAACGTCATCTTAAGAAGTTTCATGCCAGTTTTGAACGTCGTCTTATGAGAAACTCTAACAAACATAACCTTTACTCCTATATTCGACATAAATTGAATGGTAATAATGGAATTCCAGTATTACGTTTGGATAATGGGAACTCTCTGATACAGGATGATCATAAGGCCGACGCCTTGGCCAAATACTTTGCCAGTGTTTTGCTGAAGGGGGCACATAGTGGTAGCGAAGCACCTGTTGCCGTGGTTGGTAACTTCTGGGACAATTCTGAGCTACTCATTTCACCAAACGATGTCCTTAAACTACTTAAGAACCTCAAGCCTTCCACGTCTGTCCCTTTTGATGGAATTCCTCAGATTCTCTTCAAGAAATGCGCAAAATCCTTGTGCGAACCACTGTCAATCCTGTTCAACATCTCCCTTACATCTATGGAAGTTCCCAGTATCTGGAAGAGAGCCGTTATTACGGCCATCCCTAAGTCTTCCGAAGCCGAACATGTTTCGTGTTTTAGACCAATTAGTATTTGCCCCACTCCTGGTAAAGTGCTTGAGAGGGTCATACGTGATAAATTACTCCGTCATCTTACACAATCTCATCCCAGGAGAACAGCATGGTTTTATTCCCGGAGCTTCAACCACTACCCAGCTTGTCGATAGCTTATTTGATTGGTCCATTGCACTCAATGATGGTAGTTCAGTTGACGTCATTTACTTCGACCTCTCCAAGGCCTTTGATAAAGTTAACCATGACAAACTCCTTCGAAAACTTTCACAGCTCGGTGTAAAGAATAATTTAATTAACTGGATTCGCTTGTACCTATGCGACAGACATGTGTGCGTCAAAGTCGGAAACAGTTTTTCAAAACTGTATCCCTGCGATAGCGGTGTGCCCCAAGGGGGCTTTCTTCCCCCCTTCTGTTTCTTGCCTACACATGGGATCTGCCAACTAAACTGCGGACGCATTCCCTGGTTAAAGTTCAGATATATGCTGATGATATAAAAGTGTACGCAGCATATAATCCGCTAAACTGCCATCAAATTCACCAGGCACTTTGCATGTCCATCAAAAACATGCTCGAGTGGGCCCAAGATTTTGACATTCCTGTTAATCTCGCCAAAACAGTAGTTTTCCATATCGGAAGAGGCAGTTGTATGGAATACAAGATTGATGACTTGACACTTAGGACATGTAGTGAAGTCAAAGACCTAGGGATCATCCTCAAGTCTGATCTTTCATTTGATGCTCATGTGAACCATGTAGTCAAAAAGTCGTTAGCTACTCTTTTTACTATATTC